>PVJS01011812.1:0-44997 GCA_004027185.1 Glis glis
ACTTTGGCCCATAACATTCCCGCATTCTTGCTCTGTAGCCATAACTCCAGTTCTCATCAAAAAAAAAAAAACCAGGTCTAGCAGCCACCCACGGCATTATGCCAAATGAGATGTATGCTCTGACGATTTGCACTGTTACGTCTAGCAGCCGCCCACAACATTATGCCAAACGTCACGTATGCTCTGACGATTATCTGCTCTCATAGCTTTGCAATATTATTTTTTAAAAAACATTAAGATTGTATAAACCACAAGCATGAACAATCAGTTGATGATGTATTTTGTTTCCCTAATCATTGTGTATAAAATCCTTGCCTAAAGCTTTGCAAAAATACACTCAGATGCAACCTCCTTAAGTTGTTTGTCTGTTTGTCACTCATCGCCGACTCCTTGCCCACCTTCCGAGATCCCTGTCCCGTCGGTCTCAATGCTCTCCGGCTGAGCTGGTCCGTCGCACCTGTGATCCTCCTGTCTCAGCCTTTCAAGTATTGGGATTACAGGTTTGCGCTACTATGCGTGTTTCTCCTGTTCTTTTTAAATACTGATGCTCCACCTTAGATAGAACACACGGTGTCTGTGACTTATCAGCAGGGCTCTGAGACACAGGACAAGGCCTGCCAGGTAGCGGGGTGGACTAGCATGAAGCAGAGAAGTGGAAAAGATACTGAAGATGACATTTCTTGTGTGGGGCTAGGAAGGCTGATCCTATGCAGATGCCCTGCGTGTTATTGCAGAGGGGTATCCTCTTTTTTTTTATATCCTGCAGTGGATATAAAAGCAACATCCAGACTCTCTGAAAAGCATGTTGGGACCACCTGGAACTAACAAACCAGGACTCTGGGGATGTTACTTAAGCTTTCTGCACGTTATGCCCCTGAATTTGGGAGGTGCAGTATTGTGCAGGGTACAGGAGGCTGGGCTCTGAATTTTGAATCGATTTGGATTTAGACCCTGCCTCTGTCACTAATTGACCTCTCTGAGACTCAGTTTCTCACCTGTAAAATCCATAGATTCCCAAACTTATTGGTTTACTGCACTCTTTTCAGAAAAAAAAAGTACCCAGTATCCCCCCCTCCGGGCGCTTCCACTGTCTTCCTGTTTTTATTCAATGAGCCCCCCCATTGCACCTGAGGCTACTATCACCCCCCTGGATCATTCCAGTGTCCTTCCCAGGGGTGGCAGCACTGACTTTAGGAATCTATGAAATAGACTAATAATCACTTTATTTCACAGGGTTGTCAAGAGTATCAAGTGCTTCAAGTTCTTAGCACATTCTCTGGCACAGAGAAGCACCTGATACTCTTGGCTTTGCTGGTGCGGCTGTTGTTGGTCAGAAGGAGGTGCTGGTCAATGTCTGGGTCCCTCCAACTTCTGCCTGCAGAGTCCCCCACCACCTGCATTTCATCTGCTCCATGTGAAGCCCAGCGCCACGCCCTCCTCCCCCTGCTGAGCCCAGAAGCAAGCTCTGCCGGGCACTCTGGTTTTATTAGTGGCTTACTGTGGAGCTTAGGCCTAATCTACCCAGTGGCCTGTGGCAGCTGGGGCCCTGTGATGGCGATGCTGATGGGGCCCTGGCAGCGTGAGTCTCAGCATCCAAGCGCAGTCGGCATTGGGTGATGGATATGAGGAAAGCACAGAATCATATGGTTGAAAAGAACTGTAATTGTAATGGAAATTCAAATCACTCCACTGAACCTGTTTTCTGCATTCGCATTTTGTCCTTGTAAATCAGAAGCACCGGGAGCAATTTATTTCTAAACATCAACAATTCGGAATTGGAAGGAAAATGAAATAATTGCATTCTGACTTGCTCGAAACAATTCATCTGTGTGTATGTGCCAATCCTGAGAGCCTATGGACACTGCAAAGTAACGCCTGGGGCTGTTTTTGCCCAAATCCCATGAGTGCCTGGAAAGGAGGAAGAAGGCTAACATTTTGGAGCCAGGTGGATTTCTGCTTCCCCACTGTGAGAATCTGATGACTGAGGAAGCCATGGATCATTGCACCCACCACAGCCAGGTGGAGAGGAAAAACTGGGCTGTCCTTGGGGGGCCTGAAGCAGGCGTCTGTGCAGCCCCCTTCTGCTTCCCTAATTCAGAAGCCCCCGAGGGTGCCCTGGAGAGACCCAAAGTGATCCCCCTTTAATATCTCAGGTGCACAGCTCTTTTCCCTCTTAGAAAATGCCAACCTCTTCCCTTTGTGTCCCAGCCTTCCCCTCTGCCCCGACCTTAGCTCCCTGCTGGCTGGATTCCTAACCTGTTCACCCATGTTCAGGCACCTCCTATAAGGTGTGCCCAGGTTTGGTTGTCTAGTAGGTGGCAGAAATAAATGCAATGGGTCCCAGAAAACTAGTGGTAACCAAAGAATTAGGAAAGTATGCTTTGGAAGGGATTTGGCATTTGATATTTCATTAAAAGAAATGAAGAGATTGTCATTAGAAAAAGCAGAGCCCTAGGGTTTCATTCTGCTGACTTTCTGGATTAGGAATATTTATAAATCCTTACTGGCCTGGTGCTCAAGGCGGATATAGAGAGACCTTATATAACCTTTTCAACACATAGAGCCTCTAAATATTCCACTATGAGCCTGCCCTTCCAGGTCCTTATAGATCCTTTTCTTTTTTTTTTTTTTTTTTTTGGCGGTACCGGGGATTGAATGCGGGGCATTCTACCTCCGCACTACGCCCCCTGCCCTATTTTTTATACTTTATTTTGAAACCGGGTCTCACGAAGTTGCGGAGGGCCTCACTAGGTAGAGAGAGACAGAGAGAAAGGGAGAGAGAGAGATAGAGAGAGAGAGAGAGAGAGAGAGCTGAGGCTGGCCGTGAACCCAGATCCTCCAGTCTCCACCTCCCAAAGTACTGGGATTACAAGCATGCGCCACCACGCCCGGCTAGATCCTTTTATTTTCTATGGTTCCGACTGATGGGTGGACACTTATTTGGGATAAGCATGGGGGTGGATCTCTCTAGAGAAATCATATGTGGTAAGTAGCATTAACCTAAGCAATACTTTTTGAATGAGGAGGCAAAATGCCATAAAAGGAAAGTGTACAGTTTTGGGGTCTAAAGCTGGATTCAAGTCCTTAGCAGCTGTCTGATTTTAATCATGCTGTGCCTCGGTTTCTTCATCTGTAAAATGAAGGTTACAATAGGGCCTTCCATAGAGGAGGAGCACAGGTAAGGATTTACATGAAAGTGTTTGATGAACTGAAAAGTATGTGCATATGTGTGCATCTGCATATGTGTGTGTATTGACAAAGTTGAACAATTATTACATTAACAGCTGCCCCCCAGGATTCTTTTGGTTATGTGTGTTTTTTTTTTTTTTTTTGCTGGAAAAATAAGATCTTGGGGAAAAGATAAGACTCCTTGGAACTTAAGCCCAGGTACAACTAACGACTCTGAAGAAAACCAGAGGAGAATCCGCATTGTTCTGGAAAGACGGAGGAGGCAGAAGGAAAGGGGTTGGGTAGAGTGAGGAGAATAGCCAGAGAGATGGCAGAGCTTTTTTGTTCCCTGGAAACCCCTCAGGCCCCAACTTTTACTAACTTCCTGTAGACTGGTGGGAGGCTGGTTGGGAGTTCCTCTTCCTCCTCCTCTTCTTCTTATTTTTTATGGATATGCTAAAAGGCAGTAAATCTGCTTTCCAGGAGGGATGGTGGGTGGGGTGGACAGCACCTAGGAGCAAGGAAGCCCAGCTAAGAGGTTGGGTCTTGGGGAAGTCTTCAATGAGTGGTCTCAACTCTGGCTGTTCTTTAGCATTGTCTCAGTTAGAACAAATATCAATACCCAGGCCCACTCCAGCGCAATTAGTCAGAGTCTCTGTGGGCGAGGCTCCAAGCACTGGAGTTATTTTGAAGTTCCACTTGTGATCAGAAAGTAAGTCAAGGCTGAGGACCATTCCTTGCTGTCCTCAGTCACCTGGCCATGACTGCGGCCAGGACATAACAGTTACAATAAGGGCTCTGGCATCACGAGAATCCCTGGAGAGATCTCAGAGAAGTGGCCTGGACCAACTCCATTTAGAATCTGACCAAGTGGGACCCAGGGCCTCCTTCTCCACCTATGAGAACTTTGGTGCCTCCCCAGGTCCTCATCTGAGCCTGAGATCCTGCTCTACCTTCTAGACTGGGTAAAGACAGGTTTTTGAAATATATCAAGGACTTTTACTGTGATATCCTGGGTAAGGAACCCAGGGGGCTAGAGAAACACAGTCTCATTAGAACATTAGCATAAAAGGCACAAACAGGCACACAGGCCTCCAGGGAGGGGTTTCTCCCTGGATTAAGATTCCCCTGCAGAGGAATAGCAGCAACCCAATACCTTTTGTATGCGCCATTAAAACAGTGCTAGGATTCTCAAATATCTCAAATATGCGTCTCCCCTCCCTTTTCTGCCTGCCAACAGCATTTGTGGTCCTGTGACCTTCAGGATTACTTCAGGAATAATGAGCTGCAGGCACCTTTGCAGTCCCGTTAGTGAGTGAGACACAACACCCTGTTCCTGGCATACAACAGGCCACCTCTGAGGCCAGGCGGGAGCTCCAGGCTTTCTGACTGAACAGGACTATTCAACCCCTGGACAATATGGGAGCAATCGGGAGGCCCAGGTATCATTAGATAGTGGATGCAGCTGCCGAGGGATAATGGAATGGCAGAGCAGAGTGGCTGGTTCTGAGCCAGCTTCAGGAAGCTCTGGCTAATAGGATGCCTGCTGGCTCTGGGGGATGCTGACGGACAGGGACATTTAGGAAAACACTGGGCATACCGCATTAGCAGCTAATATCTCTGGTGCATGCGTGCCCACAGACCTAATATTTGGAAAAATTCAATCCCATTGGGCTTTCTGATTTTTAGTAAAACCTTGATTAACTTGGGTGCTTGAAAAAGATGTAGATTTATGGTTAACTAAGTGTACTCTGCATAATTGAGGATTAACTAGAAACTCCACCCCTCTTCCTTCCAATTTTTATAGAAAATATTCTTTAAATGCACCAGCTTTCTTTTCTATCCTAAGAATTATAGTTAATTGATGATTTCAGAGTCTTTGGGGGCTTGAGACAGAGAGATCATTTTTCATGGATTCATTTACTCAGGTATTTCTTGGGTTTCTACTTTACATCGAAGATCATGCAAGCTGCTAGGATATCGCTGCTATGATGACAGTCGTGGGTGTGGCCGAGGTAGTTCCTGAGCACAGATCTCAGGACAATTTCCTGATTCATGGAGAATTTCTGTGTGGGGTCACTGTCGCCAAGTCTCTATCTAGAAGTCGATGAGAGAACAATTTTACTCAAATAGGAGCCATGTTAGCATGGGAAAGCAGTGCAGAGAGAACAAGGTTCTGAGCAAGCTGAAGGTTCTGAGTCCAAATCCTTGCTTTGCCATTCACCAGCTGTGGGACTGGGCCAGGTACTTTATCTCCTTGACCTATTCCTCACCTGCAACAGGGAATCACAAGACCACCTCAGAAAGTGGGTAAGGAGAAGTGAGAAACAAACACAAGTGCCCAGTGGGGCACCTGTCATGGAATAAATTCTTAGTATTTGTTTAAAATAAAAAGTAGCAGCTGGGTGTGGTGGCGCACGGTTGTAATCCCAGTACTTTGGGAGGCAGAGACCGGAGGATCCGGGTTCGTGGCCAGCCTCAGCTCTCTCGTTCTCTGTCTCTCTCTCGCGCGCGCGCGCTCTCTCTCTCTCCTTAGTGAGGCCCTCCGCAACTTCGTGAGACACGGTTTCAAAATAAAGTATAAAAAATAGGGCCGGGGGCGTAGCGCGGAGGTAGAATGCCCCTGCGTTCAATCCCCGGTACCGCAAAAAAAAAATAAATAAAAATAAAAAGTAGCTGGGTGTGGTGGTGCACACCTGTAATCCCAATACTTGGGAGGCTGAGACAAAAGGATGGCAGGTTCAAGGCCAGACTCAACAGATTGGCGAGACCGTGTCTCAAAATAAAAATAAAAAATCAGCCTGGGGCTGTAGCTCGGAGGTAGAATGCCCCTGGGTTCAATCCCCAGTACCACACACAAAAATAAAAAATCTAAACATTAAAAAGTTGAACCATTCTCGTAGAATGTAAGAAAAGCAAAAAGAAAGCTAGATTTCACCTTACTGTCTCCAAACACCTGAAATCTCAACTCAGGTGCTTATGATCTAATTAATTGCTATTCCTTAGGTAAATGATGCCACCCATCAGTTGACTGTGGATGCGAAACAGAAGAGCCAAAACACTAGACATTCAGACATTGTTGCAATGGCCCTGCTGCCTTAATCATCCTCTTGGGACTACTCTTCCTCTCTTTGCCTTGGCCCTACCTCAACCGGAGAGGAGTCACATGTCCTACAGGTGTAGTGGGTGGTGGTTAAGGCAACCAGGAGCAGGAGCAAAGGAAGGGCAGCCCGGAGAGAGGGCACTCCCACCAGGTGGCTCATCACTCACATGGCGTGGAGAAATGCTCTCTCTACGGGAGGGAGCTGCATTCCCTGGGCACTTTCTAAATGGGTATCACAGACTTACCTAATTGATTCCTTCATTCATTAGTTCAGAAGCACTGAGAACATGAAAATTAAGTGCTAGCCCAGATACGATGCCAGGTGCTCTGAGGAGCAGAAAGAGACTGAGGGGCACACCTGGCTCTCTGAGCACCCAGTCCAAGGAGTCTAGTAGGTGCCATAACAGAGGCATGCAATGGGACCTCATAAGAATGTGTCACCCATCACTTCTGTTTAGACATGTGTAAAGGCTTCACAGAGCTGAACACAACCCAGCTAGGCTCTCAACACGAGAAACAGAGATCACTATGCACAGTATTGAAGGAACAACATTATACATAGAGGGCACGGCTTATGCAAAAGTATGGAGGCCTGGAAATCTCCAGTTCTCTCTTGGAAAGGTACATACCACGAAGGTCAACAGAGGATTGACGTTAGGAAACTCTTGCTTTCTCCTAAAAGCTTGTGTTACAGCATGAATCTGTAATGTGCCCCCCAAAAGCTCATGCATTGAATGCATGCTCCCCAGAGATGGGGCATGGCTAGAGGAGGCGGGTCACTGGGGGCTTGGCCTTGAGAACTATATCTGTGCCTGGCCACTTCCTGTCGCTTTCTCTCCTTCCGGCCTCCATGAGTTGACTGATGCGGTGCCACTGCAATGTCTCTGCCTTGGAGCCAGCTGACTATGGACTGGCCTCTGAGATCATGAGCCCAAATAAAACCTTCTCTAAGTTGTTCTTGTCAGGGATTTTGGTCATAGTTATGAAAAAAAAAACACTAAATAATACAGCTTGGGAGACTAAATAGCGTAAATCTCATTAGCTGTTCAGGGGATTTATAAAACATAAAAAATTATAGGATTCTCCTGTAAAGCACTCAGTCACCAGATTAGGATTAGCTGGAGCAGATGACCTCACAGTGAAAGGAGGCCTTCCACCCAGGACGACTGAGCTAACTTTCCAAGCACACTCAGACAGTTGGCTGTCGAACGTGCTGTCCCCTGGACAGAACATGGGGTTTTTACCTCTTTTCTAACCTGCTTGTTTGATGTGCTCTTTGTGGTAGCTATCAACTAGATACACTCAAGGGTAAGAACTCCACAGGGACCTGAGATGTTACTGTCACACATACAACTTTTATATCTGTTGCCAGGGCGATGGTAATAACATCAAATTCGCACAGGGATCCTTTGTTGTAGGACATGGCTGAGTGACACCTCAAAGAGTTTTCCAAACTAAAGAGGGAAGAAATGGTGTGTGTGTGTGTGTGTGTGTGTGTGTGTGTGTGTAGTGTTTGTGTGCCTGTGTTTGTAAGCATGTGTGCACGTATATTTGCTTGGGAACATGTATGTATTGTCTGTATATGTGTGTATGGTTCAGGCTTCTATCAATAAGGGCACACGATGTACCTTATAGATGAGTGATACATGGCCTCACTCAACTCATGGAGGCTGGAAAGAGAGAAAGAGACAGGAAGTGGCCAGGGCCTATATCAATAAGGGTACATGATGGACAATTATATCCCAGTCAATAGCCAGCAACATGCTAGGAAATAAACCTGCTCAAACAAAACACCTGTGACCACTGAAATCTTAATCGGTGAAGGAAATTACAGTTTAAGAGCGTGTGATTTCTCTACTTGCTGTCAAGAATCTCTGAGTTCCGTGGAGAGTACAAGTCTGAAGATGACCTTTTCCTGGCGGAGGCAAGAGTGGAGAAGCCTATTATAGAGCATAAGCCAATTTACTTTGTACAAATAAGTGGCAATTTTCTTCCTTAAATACATAAGGGTGGAAAGGAAATGCCTATGAACTGAAAGCTGCTCTCCTACGGACAATCCCCCCTTGTTTGTGGACGGTAAAGGGTGGCAATCTAGTTAGGGGCTTATGCGAAGATGTCAGAGGACGCCAGTCCAAGGCCTCTTGTGAACTTCACCTTGAAATAGATTCCTGAGATTGGTTTTTGGTTGGGGAGGAGGAAGAGGTGGCATATGGGTAAATACCTCTTGACAAAAGCATTTTAGTGAAGGAACAGGAAACTATGAAATATACTTCCCTACTTTAATTTGTCACTTCTTTTCATTTAAAAATTCATGGGCATTTGTAGGCTGAAAGAAACTAAGAGACATAGATGGAAAACATTTTCAACAGCTTGGAAAGTCATTGCTATATAACATATTTTTTTCTCCCCCCCAGGCAAGGGCTCACAACCTAAGAATGCCCAGGTTCCTAAGAGCGGATAAGCTACCTGAGTCCATATGTTGTGTGTGGGATTCAAGGATTTATTAGGTTTTCAAAGATTTTCCACTAATACTAAAAGGTCAAGGGTCATTTTCTAGTGGCTGGTTCCACATTTCTTGGCTGGGGGTTGACATCAGAGGGCAGATGAGTTTGGATGGGTGTTTGGTTATAAGAGAGGTTATGAGGGGATTATGATACAAAACAGTTGGTTTCTCCTTTAAGGAGCATGGTTCACAGCATCTGAGGAGTTTTAGTAGCTGGGTCTTAACCTGCAATGAAACAGTTACATATGTGTGCATGTGTGTATTTATATATTAGCGCAGTAAAACAGCATCTTTGTACAGGATTAATTCCTTCCTAAATGAATGCATAAGAGAAAGTAGTGGGCTGGGTGTGGTGGCGCACGCTTGTAATCCCAGTACTTCGGGAAGCGGAGACCGGAGGATCCGGGTTCGCGGCCAGCCTCAGCTCTCTCTCTCTCCCTCTCTCTCTCTCTCTCTCTCTCTCTCTGTCTCTCTCCTTAGTGAGGCCCTCCGCAACTTCGTGAGACCCAGTTTCAAAATAAAGTATAAAAAATAGGGCTGGGGGCGTAGCGCGGAGGTAGAACGCCCCTGCGTTCAATCCCCGGTACTGCAAAAAAAAAAAAAAAAGGGAAAGTAGTGGTGACAAGTGTCCTAAAAACCATGAATGATCTGTTTATAAAATTAGTTCTCATACTGACTGCTCACTAACAAGTACCAATCTGAGCCAACTACAGTGGCGCACACCTGTAATCTTAGTACTTGGGAGGCTGAGACAGGAGGATTACGCATTCCAGGCCAGCCCCAGCAACTTAGCAAGACTCTCAATAACTTAGCAAGACCCTGTCTCAAAATAAAATTAAAAAGAGCTGGAGGTGTATCTCGGAGGTAGAACGCCCATAGGTTCAATCCCCAGTATCAGAAACAAACAACAAACAATCCAAAAAACAAAAGCACTAATCTGGAGGGGATGGTAGATTTACCATTAGAAGTCCTCCTGGAGCTGGGCGTGGGGGCCCATGCCTGTAATCCCAATACTTTGGAGGCTGAGACAGGAAGATTGCAGGTTCAAGGCCAGCCTCAGCAACTTAGCCAGGCCCCCGGCAACTTAGTGAGACCCTATTTCAAAATAAAAAATAAAAAATAGGGCTAGCGGTGTTGGTCAGAGGCAGAATGCCCCTGGGTTCAAGGTTCAATCCCCAGTACCACACACACAAAAAAGAGTCATCTTGGGAAGGTGGAGGATCTTCAATGACATAAAGTTTCTCTTCCTCCTCCTCCTCCTCTTCCTCCTCCTCCTCCTCCTCCTTCTCCTTCTCCTCTTTTTATCTTATTGCACCAGTTGGGACAATTCCACAGCAGCTTCATCCCATCTCAAATGGTTTTCCTCTGAACTCCAATGTTTAGCCAGGAGCAGTGTCCTGTCAGAAAAAGGAAACCTGATTGCAGGCTGTCTCTAAGTTGCCATTCATTAATTAATGACTAAATTAAATGGTACTTCCTTCCTCGGTCATCTCGTCACCTGAAGAACACTTATTTCCATGGTGGTTGTGAATCTCCAAGGTACAGCGTATGTAATAGATATTGAGTATTTACTAGGTAAGTGATAAAAAGATAGAAGGAAGAGAGAAAGAAGGAGGAAGGAAGGAAGAAAAGAAGGGAGGGAGGAAAGCAGGAAGGGAGGAAAGAAGAAAGGGAAGAAGAAAGTAAAATAGGGACAGAAAAAGGAAGGGAGGAAGGGAAGGAGGAAGGAGGGACGAAGGGAGGGAGGGAGGGAGAAAAGGAGTAAGGGAAGTAGGAAGAAAGGGAGGGAGGGAAGAAGGAATTATTGATGTTTGATCCATCTTTCAGTTTTCCCCTCAGCTTCTCTATCTAAGCCCCGCTCCACCCCCCAGAGGCAGAGGCTCAAACCTGACCACTGGGCAGCAGACAGTAGTCTAGAAGGTGCCCAGCCGTCCTCACCTTCCTGGTGCCACCTGCTCCCTGACTGTCCGCTGAATGTGCCTGGGCCCCAGACTCCTCCCTTTGACAAAACCAACACATTTAAAATACCCACACTGAGCTTGTCACATTTCAGTTAAATGCCTGAAGAGTCACCGGCCTAGCAGTTGTACAAACATCCAGACCTTGAATCCCAACTGGAGTTCAAACTGCAAAAGGACGAAAAAGGAGGCTGGGGAATCAGTAAGATGAAAGCCCAGCCAAGACCTTCAGGGACAGCTATTGTCTTAATTTCAAGGCCGTGATGAGCCTCAAGGAGATAATAAAAGCATGACTAATATTCTCCCTTATGTACTCACAACAATATGTGTACTAATAGTGATGCTAATAAAAGGAATATATTGCCTTCAAATACCATCCTTTGCCTAGCATTGCCCCACAGCAGCCTTGGGACCCCGGGCCAGCTGACTCTTATTCCTGCTTATCTCTGCCTGTGAACAGATGGGTTGGTAGGAGAATTAGTCCTTTCCAGCCTTAAGATTCTACAGTTCCATGAGAGCAAGCTCAAGACATCTTAGTAATTACAGACTACTTTAATTCAGCCAGACATGGTAGCTCCGTGGACTGGTTACTCTTCGTGGGCTGTTGAGGGCTGCTTTTTAGTTGAACTCTTGGTTGTATTGTGTACTTGCTCTGTCTCCAACTCCTTACTTGAGTATAGTAAGAGTGTTCTAGGCAAGGATCAGCAATTAACCATGCTGTTTCCTGCGGAAGAGAAAATGAGGCCCAGAGAGGAAAACTTCCTCCTTTTCCAAGTCCCCAAGCATGCTTGTGAGTGGGGTGTGGACTGGGAAGCCCCATGTGCTGACTGCCCTGGGCCCCTCCCCCAGCCAGAGTTTAATGTCTTCTGACCACACTGAACCCCACTGATAAAAGTCCCGCCCTCCTCATGCAATGAAGCAACTTTGTTCACTGAAATATTAGAACATAGTACAGGGAATAGTCAGAACGCGGAGGTGAATTAGAGTCCTGTCTCCATGCAGTGGGAAAGATGTTAGGCAAAAAGATATTCCTGGCAAATGAGCCTGCGGCACACACATGTTCTCACCTGTGCCTCAGCTTCTAGTGGGTGAAGCCTTTGCATTAGTTATGTGAACCATTCGAATACAGAGTAAACTGTCAGCATTTTTTTTTTTTTTTTGCAGTACCGGGGATTGAACCCAGGGGCATTTTACCTCCGAGCTACACCCCTGGCCCTATTTTTTATACTTTATTTTGAAACTGGGTCTCACGAAGTTGTGGAGGGCCTCACTAAGTAGCTGAGGCTGGCAGTGAACCCAGATCCTCCGGTCTCTGCCTCCCAAGTACTGGGATTACAGGCGTGTGCCACCACGCCCGGCTTAAACTCTCAGCATTTAAAAATAGGTCTCAAGTGGGTATGGTGGTGTAGGCCTGGGATCCCAGTACTTGGGAGGCTGAGACAGGAGGATGGCAGGTTCCAGGCCAACCTCAGTAACTTAGTGAGACCCTCAGCAACTTAGCTAGACCCTGTTTTAAAATTTAAGAAAAAGGGGGCGGGGGGGGGACAGTGCTGGGATGTATCATGGAGGTAGAATGCCCTGGGTTCAATCCCCAGTACCAACAACAAAAAAAGTGTCTCAGTACAAAATGCAAAAAGTCATCTGGAACCCCTTCTCCTCCCCCCACCAGTGATATGCGTACCATGATATGGAACACAGGCTTCACCCATTCATAGTCTCACAGAACCCCTTGCAGGTCCCCAGTTACCCTGTGCTCATTCTCATCCTCATGTCTTTGAACTTGTCCCCTTCTGCCTGGTGTACATTTTACTCTACTCCTGGGCTTTACAAAATTGTCTTTTAACCCATTTGAGATTATTCCCTCAGTGCTGGGCATGGCACATCACTCACAGTTGACACTGGATAAACGTGGGATGAATGAATGAATGCCCAAACTGATGTGGCTAGGAAGAGAGTGAGCAAAGAGGATTCACAGAAAACAGCAGATGCTCACAGGCAGGCCACAGGGGTGGAGATGCTGACCTGGGGATGAGGAACAGCTGTAGGCAGCTTGGAAGATGAGCCCCCTCCTAAGGCCGGAAACCACAGGAAAGGAGCACCGTGTAGTAAAATGTCCCTGCAGGGGAGTCATCGGCAATGGATACTTAAATACCAAATGTCTTAAACTCAGTTTTAGGAAGCTCCGAGACTTGTTTTGTTTCGGGTACCGAGGATTGAACCCAGGGGCTTCTACCTCTGAGCTACAGCCCCAGCCCTTTTATTTTGAAACAGGGTCTTGCTAAGTTGCTGAAGCTGGCCTCAAACCTGTGATCCTCCTGTCTTAGCCTCTCAAGTACATGGATTACAGGCACGCACTACCAAGCCAGGTTCTGTTTTTGGTAAGCTGTGATGGTGAGAGGAGCTTTTGAGAGATCTCTCCAGAAACTTCTCTGCCCTAGGGCAGACTGCCACCCTCTAATGCTATGGGGTGGTGGGAACAGGGGCTCTGCTAAGGTGCAATTAAGGCCTTAAGATAAAAACAGTTTTTCATAGAGGTCCCCCTACCCCTGTGATCTCAGAGAACAGACTCCATAGGGCCACTGTGCACGGAGGTATTTTTGTGTCCTTAGCCTTATAAATCAATTTTAATTGTAACAACAGAAACATCAGCGGCAAAACAGAGCCAAATGGGCTGGGGCCCTTTTCTGCACTCTCTAACTAGCTCAAATTAAATGCTGAATTGTATTTTGGGGTCTGAGTTTTGTCATGCAAACGAAGAAAAACAACTTGCTTTCCAATTTCCACATGCAAATATAGAGTGAATTGTTGAGACGGAGAATATATTTTGCCATCTCAGTGGTTCTAGAAAAGATAAGGAGCTCTTGCAAAAAGTTCTGCAATTTGTCAGCTGGCAGCTTATTAAATACCCCAAACAAATGTTTATATAGCATTAGAGGGACACTGTCAAGGTCGGGAGGTTCCAAAATGGACCAATTCTGCTGTATTCATAACTGTTTGCAAAATCTCTTGTTCTTTCTTTCCTCCCCCCCAAAACAAATGCATCTATTCTGTTTTCTCCGCCTTAGGAAGGAAAACAGGCGAAGAGCCAGCCCTTGTGTACAGGCCTCTAATAATAAACTTGAATGCACGGCCAGTTGTTCAGCAGTCATGCGCGACCTACAATAACAGAGTCTCACACCCGGAGCCTTTGGCTTCGGCAGAGCTTTCATTAAGGAATGGTGGGGGACAGGACATTCACACAATCTTGAAAACAAGCCCTGACTCGCATGGCCTAGGAGCAAATGAAATTGGGCAGGAGGCTGGAGAGAAAATGGAATATCCTCCGTGCTCCGGGAAGGGCATTTATAAAACCCTAGGTCTTATTATCAGGTGGGACTCTAATCCAATCTAATGACCATTTATTTCGGTGCATGCTAAGCGCAATGTATGTTGGGTAACACAGAAGGCAGACAAATAAGGCACTGAGCATGCCTCCAAAGGGTCCTATATAATCTAATGAGCAGGTAGGGGAGAGAGGTGCTTAAGTACCTGCAGTGCCAGGTAGAATAATAGGGGTTAGAAGAAATACGCGCATGCTAAGAAGTAAGAATGAAATGGCCTCATCCCCTATCTTTAGACCAATGATCCACCAGTAATTCTATTGGAGAGATTTGTTCATTAACTCATTATTTAGTTCAATCCCTCTATGCTAACTGGAGAGGTTAGAGGACTCCCCAGAGGTCAGCAGTTGCTCACAGGTCAAGGGCAAAGAGCCTGGGGTCCTGCCCCATACAATGCTGTGCCCTCCTCCCCTCCTCTAGGGAATAGCGATGCTGGCTCCAAGATGGAAGTGGCCAGCAAGGCTGGACTAAGGACAAAGCACCCTGAAACTTCCTCCCACCTCTTGCGTATCCATCCCTGCCTTCCTCCACCAGCCTCTGAAATTCTTTCTCATGTCCAGTGAACTCAAGGAGGTCTGAGTTTTGGCAAAGAAGTTTTTCCCAGGGCTCTGGGGGCTTAGGTGTGAAAAGTTCTCCTTCTGCAATAGCATGTCAGTCACCTCAGCTTGTTCCATGGCTAGAAATAGATTTCTGTCATTCTTCATAATGGCCCCATTTGGCTGGGGAAGGGCAGTGTGCTGAGTCGCTGACCACATAGGGCCTGGACGCTGCAGAGTGAAGGATGATGGGGGAGCTGTCAGCCCCTCTCTCGCACTAGACTAAAAGCATGTAATTCACAACTTCTGTAGGCTTGGGAAGTTATCATTTGAAAGTTGTTGCTCTGGAGAGCCTTGACAGTCTAACAATACAAAATAAATCTCCTATTCACGCCTCTCCAGCAAGCAAGGATTCCAGAAATATGCAGCAACAGCGGAAAACAGCGATAAGTTTCTTGTTACATCGTGGAAACTTGCAGCGGCTTCGCACTGCGCTGATTACCATACATTAGCTTTCTGCAAACCATGGGGACTTTCTGCGAGGCCTTCTTTCTGGACAGCACTTTAAAAACATTTTCTGTAAACCCCCAGGTCCCACCAGGTCCCTCCAGAATCTCTGATTTCCACACGTTTCCAATCTGTAACATGTTTCCCCTCATTAGGGTAAGGAGCTTGTAAACATCCCAAAAGAGGGAGTATGGCACCACAAGGAATAACCAGAAGCCAGAGATCTCTGAGCTCAGGCCTTACATCCGGGCATCACTAGCATTTGAGAGGCTGGCTGAAGCCAGAGGCATTTAAGTTGAGGAGGTGAAATTGGCTCCCAAGGAAAGGCTCAGGAATGGCTCATAAAATGGACATCTGTTTGGAGGAGTAACTGGAAGAGATGAAGACCTCATGGGCTACTGAGTCTGAAACACCAAATTAATCCAGGAGGCCGAGCAACAGAGAGCAGTTTCCACCTTTGGTTGAAGTCCTAGCTACGACTCTGAGAATGTGATGGCTGTTCTGGAGGTTGCCTTAAGCCCCCCCCCAAGCCCCTTGCTCTCTCCCCAACAGCTGTGGGTGTTTGTGTGCATATTGGATTGTGTGCAGGGAAGAGGTAGCACACTAATGAGCCATGCAGCCTGTCTGACAAAACCCATCTGCTCCATTCTCCTGGCCACCCTTGCTGTCTGCCTGCCCTGGCTCTACCCCTGGGCACCTGGTGGTCCCTGCCCAGGGCTGAACGAGACTGTTTAAATCCCCCATTCTAAGCCTCAACTGCAAGGCTTCTAAGCAGCCAGTAAACAACTCCGTGGCTTCTTGCCCAACATGGCAGCTCATGATTGTCTCTTTTCTTCTACTCTGAGAAACATGCTTTCCAGAAGAACCTCCCTACCCCTGTCTTCCCCTCCTTCCCATCATCCTCTTTCTCCAGGGAGAATTTTGACCCAGGAACCAAACAACTTTGTTATGGTGTCATCAGGTGGGTCCTGACTGAATCGTCAATGTGGTTGTGGCTGGTAAGCTCCGAGAGGGTAGGCCACTGTCTGCATTGCTTACTGCCCTATCCCTTAGAACCTCACAAAGCACCGGCACACAGAGGAGTCTCAGTAAATAGCTGCTGATGTACTAGAGGGATGGGCGAGTACATTAGAAGGAACCGATGTGCATTGGACAGGGCCAAGGCCAACCACAGCTAAGTTTCTTTCATGGCATTCAACATGAGCAAGGCACTTCTAAGAAATCAGACCCAGACTTCAAAATGGTAGTGTGCAGTCAAGAGATTATGTCTGAATCCAGCCCTCCCACTACCCCAGCACGGATACTGATGTACTACACATCTTCTATTATCAGTGGTAAATATGAGGAGGTTAAGGCGCTTTTTAGGATTAGAGCATTGTCAAAGTCAATTTATGTAAAAAGCATTTATCCTGATGCCCAGATCTAATAGATTCAGCCCATTAAGTAAAGCATTTGCCATGTGCTACCATTTAACCTATCCCTTCTATTGTGACCTTAAGAACAGAAGGCCGAAGGCCTTTACTCTCCCCACTTTGGAACTTTGGGGCATTCATGATAGCTCTGTCTACAGAGCAGACACTCAGTGCTGTTCTATAGATGCAGCTGAGGTTAATAATGGGATGGGGTTGCAGGAGGGGGGCTGAAGCAAGCTCTCCAGGCTAACCACTTGTGGTTTAGGCAGACAAAGCTCTTTTCAGAATGTAGTCAGACTCTATGACAGCGCTTCTTGATAAACTCTGGCACCACTCCAAAACAAGAATTGTCCAGCAAACAGACCGATGCATTCCAAGCATCCTCCCCATAGACAGGTAAGACCACAAGCACACCTGAGTCAATTCTGCAACTCTGGTACTCAGCACAGTGTCTGGACACAGCAGACACTTCACAAATGCTAACAACGATTTGATGACCAGGATCCGACCTGTGGATTTCAGAGGCAAGGTTAGCAATTCGACTTTGTTGGCCTGCCATGATCTTGGGCCTCTGTCCATATAGCACCATGCTGGAAGTTAAGGTTCTTTTTGTTGAAACAAGCAGCTATGTCCCTGGGGCACCGACACATAGGCTCAGATGAATCAATCCATGGGCTTCAGTTAAGCTCCACAATGATCCTAGTCTGGGTTGGACGCTGTCTCTATTTCCCACTCACTTGCCGGAGAATGTGGCTCTTCCTAAAGAAGGAGGCCTGTGGGAGTCTACTCACCTGTCCTCTGAAGGACCTCGGCTTCCGCTCTCAGCCCAGGTGGGACCACACTGCAGCATATAATGAGCAGGTCAGGGCCATAATGCCTGTTTCTCCATTTCATTACCCACAGCTCACCATGTGTCGGGTCCTGTTTTCCTCAGTTCAGACTTAGAAACTGATTTCCATCATTGAAATAGGACTCGCCTCTCCTTGTAATAACTGCAAGACTTTAGGGAGGTGGTAGAAATTGAGTGAAAATAATTCAGCAACTCGTTTGAGCTGAAAATAGCTTGATTCAAGGACTGCGCCTTCAGATGCCGGGGACTCATGAAGATGAAGGCATTTCCAGCCTGGCTTCCCTTTGTGACTGGGCCATTAACAAGGCTTCGGGATTCACTTCAAAATCATTAAAAACATGTTCATTAGTCCAAAGCACCTCTCACCACCTGTGTAAGCAAACAAATTGGTGGAACCTCTGATCCCTGTAGCTTGGTGCTCCTGGGGTAGTCCCTCATTTATCTTCTTATCACACATTCGACTGCCATGATGATAATTTTGGTTAAAAACTTATATTTTGGACCAAAATATTGCCCATCTGACTTCCACTGCAGTTGGTGAGAACTTTGCCCAAAGAATGACTAAAGAACGAATTCCCTTGCTTATTGGGAGCTTAATATCTTCACAACCATCTCTGCTAACATTAACCCTTTAGCCATCAGGACCCATAAGCATAGACAACTGGTATTAAGGTTTTTATCTATATGATGAATTTCAAACAAAGAGGTCTCAAATATGAGTGCATAAATAGGCCCTTTAACTCTTCTAATTCAGAATCTATAAAGTGATAAAAGAGAAAGAGACAGAGAGAGAGAGATGTTCCTTTAGGTCCCCCTGGTCCCCTGCTGCAATTGTACCCTAAATTTGAGGATTAATCACTGATATGGAAGCACCTAAACCGGTTGCTCCCTTCTTTTGGCTATAAAGCTTCAAGAGAATGGAAGCCTACTCTTACGGTGTTGGCTTACTTGGTGGTGGTGAGGGTGCAGTGGGGTGGGACCCGGAGGGAAACACACCAAGTTCTGTGTGCATATATGTTTGCATTGCTTTGAACTTCACTGTGATGTATAAGTACAACGCACCAATAGAAGTACAAAGAAAACAACCAGCAGATAACAAGAGTCTCCTGTCTTACAGATTTGTCATTATTCTCTAGGACCATGCAGAGCAAGGAGCCCTTACAAGTTCACTGCTATAACACCCTCTAGCACACTGTGTTTCTGGACTGAGTCAGGGATGGGGCATGGAGCTTCCAGCTCAGCCACCAAGATGGGTTGAGTCTACTCTAGATCCCAGGTGGGAGGGACAAAGGAATGGAACCTGGTAGATGTGGCTTCTGTTCTTGGCTCTCCCTTCTTCCAGTGTGTGACTGCAGTTACACAACTAACACCTCTAAGCTCTCGACTTCTCTGTAACACAGGGAAGGATAATATACCTATTTTGTAAGGTTGTCAAGGGAAGGAATAGGATTGTTTTGAAAGCACACAATACCTGTTGCATAAGAAACATTCCATAAATATGAGTTATTATTATTATTATTATTATTATTTATTGGGAATTGAACCCAGGGGCATTCTGCCTCTGAGCTACACCCTCAGCCCTGTGTTTCCAATTTAGAAACACAGTCTCACTAAATTGCTGAGGGTCTCACTAAGCTGCTGAGGATGGTCTCGAACCTGCTATCCTCCTGTCTCAGCCTCCTAAACCCTGGGATTATAGGTATGCACCATCATGTCCAGTGAACTATTATTTTTATTATGAGGTACGGTTTTTATTCTCTTTGATACAGCTCTTCTTGACTCCTTTTTAAAAATACTTTTATTAGTGCATTACAATTATACATCATAGTGAGGTTCAATGTGATGCAAACACACATGCGCACAGCTCTTGGTGTACTTCCCTCCACCCACTACTTCCTTCTACCTCCCATACAGGCTAGCAAAATTGGTAGTAGTACATTTATATATTGCCAAAGCATTATTTGAACTGTTTCCTTCCTCGATCCTTATTCTTCCCCTCCCACTTCCCTTGCCCAATCCCCTTACACTATTCTACTGGTCTCTCCACATTTATCCAAAGTCCCTTATGTTTTCTACTTTCTCTCTAGCTTCCACCTATGAGAGAAAACATATGGCTTTTGGCTTTCTAAGACTGGCTATCTTAGCATAATATTCTCTAGTTTCACCCATTTTCTGGCAAATGACATGTTTGTTCTTCTTTAAGGCGGAATAGAATTCCATAGTGTGTATATACCACATTTTCTTTGGAAGGAACTCTTCCTAACTCTTAATAAAAAATACATAATAAGAGAATTTAACTGGCTTAAGCAAAATTCTTATAAAACTCAAAGCTGAGTTCATTTACCACAGAAGAGGAGGAATTAGCATGTGTTTTGAATATTAATGAATAAATGACCTCTTTCCTTGTTATATATCTGTATTCAAAATGCCATAGCTCATTCTACTGATTATTGAATTTTCAACATTTATATAAAAATAGCACATACAGTATGGAGATAATTGCCCCATTGGATTCTTAAGAAAGACTCAGTGTTCTATAAATACAGAATGCAGTAATTATCACTACTACATGTTAAAATTAGAAAGTAGGTAAATAACAAATAAGAACAGCATTTATTTATTATAATTAAAATGCATGTTAGCTCAATTATCCTAAAATTGCACAGACAATAGACAAATTGTCTTTCCCCTTTTGGGGGAAGACTTCTTTCTGAGTTTCTGTTTCCTGAGCTTGAGTGAGGAATCTGTTGTGCCACAAGGGGCACTGCTACTTAGGAAGGGGCTGAGGGAAGGCTGTATCTCCCTGTGCTCTGGATTCACTGCCTCAGTTCTGAATTGCGTTGAAGCAACTTATAATTTTATTTTTTATATGTTTTTATTGGTGCATTGTAGTCTCACATCACAATGAGTATCAGTTTGGTGTTAACATATATGCACACAGCTCTTGGTGTTCCTCCCCCCCGCCTCCCCCTCCACATGTAGCACTGAGAATGATGTTGGTATAATCTCATATGTACACATTGTTTATGATAGTAATTCCATAGATTCACTTCTTTCTTGCCTTTCCCCTTCCCTTGTACCCCTTCCCTGGAGCAACTTAGAATTTTAAAGTTAGAGATCCACTGTAGAAAAACAAAGTCCTGGCTATTTCATAATGTAGCTGTCCAAAAATCCATTATATATATATATATATATATATATATATATATATATATTTCTGATATATATATTTCTGATATGTATATTCTCAGATGTATAATCTTTCAGGCTGAATTTCAGGGTGCAATCTGACAATGAATCTGTACACCGGGAAGTCCCCCAGGAGCTCACGAAGTTCCAGGAATGCTTGACCACCTTCTCCTTCCCACCAGCCCCTCTCCCACCCCAATGGAGAGGTCACTGGCCACAAGAAAGCAAAATCAAAGGTTCATCTTTGCTCCAAATCCCGCTCGCCATGTTGCTGCAGACCGAAGCCACCCTGGGAGCTGTGGGAAGCTCGTCACGATTGGTAATCGTCCAGGAAACAAACTTGGAGAAGGGGAATAAGTGATTTATTGTAAAGGCCCCCGGAAATGGCAGAAGCAAGGCATTCCTTCTAATCCTAGGCAGGGCAACTAAGCGGGGCAGCTGAGCAGAGCCTCGGGAAGTAACTGTGGATATCAAAAGCATTGAAAGAGAGCATGTGATTTGATGAAAGGGAGAACCTGCTGCATTGAAAAATAGGGGTAATGTAAAAAGCCTGTAGCTGCAGGTGTGCAGGTGGAGAAAAAGACCAAACAGGGAAAAAACCAACTGTATTGAAATTAACAGGAAGAAGAAGAAAAATTAAGCAGCTGGACCATGGATACATATGGGAGAAAAAAAGCCAAGGATATGAAATAGCCTATCTAGGGCCAGAGGAAGCAGAGGGGATGAACAGCTCACACTGTGTCGAAAATATTTACTTTTGCATCTGTCAACCGAAAAGGAAGCAAATGAGGATTTGCGCGAGTCAGAATGGGCTTCCAAGGAGAGAGGATGAAGCAGGCCAAGGGCAGAGGCACCGGCAGAGCCACTCGACCAAAGCCGAGGGTGACTTAGGGTGCCTTAGCTGATGTGCTGGCCAAGGGTCGCGGTGACCAAGGGCTTCCGGCTTCTAGGAGCGGCAATGCTGGAAATCCAAACAGAGAAGGCTCTGGTGTCCCACGGCCGGAAGCCCTGCTCAGTGCCCTCCCCACACCAGGAGGAGATGCTCTGCTTTTTCGTAGTCCCAGCCTAAGTGGCAGCAAAATAACACTCATGCAGAACAGCAATCGAACCCAATGTCAGGTCTCAGATGGGCCAGAAGGCTCCACTGAGCTTCCCTACCTTGTTCATGTGCGGACACACGCAGATAGTAGTATCTCAGGGGTGCCTAGAGTAGACAGGTGAGGAATCCATATCTAGAGGTGACTCTGGGACTCTGGCTGTCCCAAGCCCACGTGATGTGAGGACTATGGGGGTCGTGGTGGGGACCCTGGTAATAAGCTCTGACCACCCAGCCCTAGCAGTGCAAGGGTCCTGACTCCAGGTCTTTGCCCCCTTCTACTTGGCTCTGGGGTGACTCCCTTCCCACGTGCCTCCACTGAGCCAACTGGCACTCAAATCAGTGGCTGCCGTGGGAGGATAGGCTCAGAAGAGCCTGCACTGATTAAGGACAGTCACTGTGCTTCACAGAAGTGTGGATCAATCTTGATTAGAGTATTAGGAACCTTTCGAGGATGCCTCATCTAGCAGACAACTGGCACGACAGCTCTTGGCTTTGCAGGAGCACCTGTCAAAGATTGGCTCAGGAGGCGAGTCTAAATGCCGGGGGCCAGGGACACTGCACATCCTGGGCGGGCGTCGTCAGCCGTGTCCAATGAAGTGTTTTCAGAGTTGGGTGAAGGAAAGGCACAGATTATAGACCAGCTCTTTGCAATTGCTTCTGGTTCATCAAAAAGGCAAGAAAATGACTTAGGAAAGGGAACAGAGAAGAAGGTATGTGTTTTTAGGGTGGAGTATAAGAAGATCAAAAGGCTTTGGAGTAATGTGGAAGGAACTAGAATCCTGCCTCTGCCATTCACTAGCTGTGGGACTTTGGAAAACTTCCCTAACCTCTCTGAGCCTCCGTTTCCTCACCTAATTATAAAGGCACCTTTTTCACAGAGTTGTTGCATATATTAAATAAAAGCATGTGTGTGAAACACCAAGAATATTCTAGGGTTTCAATAAAATGTAGGCTACTTCACTACTATGTGTGTGTTGTTTAAAGTAGAAATTATGTAGTGGAGTTGTGTGCATGTCGAGGGGGAGGATGCTTTAGACTTAACCAAAAGCTTAGGAGATACTACAGAGATGTAAGTCCTGTTGCTTGGCAGGTATTCCCTTGAGAACACTGCCTTCTGCCGGTTGCATGGACTCCACAGAGTTATTGTCATTGTTGTTTCCAAGTCAGCCTCAACTTGCAGTCCATCGCTTGGTGTCTGGATTCCAAAGTCTGTGGTGATTGCCACAGACATCCAATTTCCTTAGATACGATGCTTTCATTAAATGTTATCCTCAACATTCCCACCCTGGTCCAGCACCCAGCCCATGGTGAGCACTCTGTAATTTTTGCAGAACTGAACTGAACCTCATTGGCGGGCCAGGATAGTAGGAGCAGAGGGAGTGGGGAAGAAACACAACAGCAGTTTCATGGGTTGGGTTTGGAATACCCCTCTCAAACTCATGTGTTGGAAACATGGTCCCCAGTACAGTAAGGTCAGAGGTGGGGTGTGGCTAGAGGAGGTGGGTCACTGGGAGCATGGCCTTGGGAATGATATGTGCCCTGGATGTTTCCTATATCTCTCTCTCTGCTTCTAGCACTGTGAGAGCTGTTTTTCTCCACCATATGCCCTGCCAACTTGGATTCTGCCTTGGAGCTGGCTGACCATGGACTGAACCTCTGAGACTGTGAGCTCAAATAAACTTTTCCCCCTCTACGTTGTTCTTGTCAGGTGTTTTGGTCACAGATTCAGAAAAGCTGACTAACACAAGCAGAGTATGTGGTGTGGATGTGTCTAGACTCCCACCAACCTCAGGGGGTTAAAGGCAGGGTCCCAGAGACATGACATCAGTGGAGGAGTGGCAAGGAAACCAGGGGTCCCTAGGATGCTAAATGGCCTGGGGTGACGGGCCAGTCTTCCAGGCTCAGCCCTGCCCTTGGGAGTGTCTCTCAGTGGACACTGCTCTCTCCCAAGCTGAGAGGTGCTATAGCTTTCCCAGTAGAGGTTCAGCCCTATGTGCCACTCAGGAGAACGTGCAGAAAAAGGCTAGAGAAACAGGAAGCAACTGCCTGACCTCACTCCGCCCTAGTGATCAAGACAAAATGGCATGAATATTAATTTCTAGGGCACAGTGAGGTGTTGAAGAGTGGGAACGGGCAGACCCATCATGCATGAGGCTGCTCCTTCCTGCCATTTGTCACTGGCAAAACTGATAGATGGTTCTTCCAGGTGGCCTCCCAATTGCACGTGTGCAGCTGCCACAATTAAGAGCACCTCAGCTGACCTTCTACAGTTACGGTGGCAGGAGGGCCTTTGGATGGGCTCAGGTCAGGTTTGGGGGACTGACTAGGAAGCAGGGAGCCTCACAGTCAGTTCTGTGGGCTGAAGGCAAAGGCCAGCCCCCATGTCTGTCAAAAGGAATTTACCTGCAATGTTCTTACAGCCTTTGCCAGACTCAAAACCAACAACCAGCAATTTCTCCTGGAAGGCAGTGGCTCTTCAACTTTGGTGTCAGAATTATCCAGGGTGGGTGTTACAAATGCCACTCTCCACACCCCCCTTCAAACACTCAGAGTTGAACTCTTTGCTCTTGACTGGGGCCCAGGACACCTAAGTTCCATCTGACCCTGGCTAATTGAGTCATCTCATTAATAGCTCACTAACATAGTCATCTGGCATTTGTATTCAAAATGCTTTCAACAGCTCTCATCCCTTCTCTCATTCATTCATGCAACATTTTTAGAATGCCTGCCATATGTCAAGCACTGTTCAAGGTGCTGGAGGTACACCAATGAGCAAAAGAGATGGAACCCCTGACCTATTCATGTGATCCTCTTCTTTTTTTTTTTTTGCAGTACCAGGGATTGAACGCAGGGGCCTTCTGCCTCTGCGCTACACCCCCGGCCCTATTTTTTATACTTTACTTTGAAACTGGGTCTCACAAAGTTGTGGAGGGCCTCATTAAGGAGAGAGAGAGAGAGAGAGAGAGAGAGACAGGGAGAGAGCTCTGAGGCTGGCCGCAAACCCGGATCCTCCGGTCTCCGCCTCCCAAAGTACTGGGATTACAAGCGTGCACCACCACGCCCGGCTGATCCTCTTCTTTACAAGATGGATTAGCCCACGGTTTAGAAAGAATGCTACAGAGGGAGTCAGGACATCTGAGTTTCCGGTTTAACCCAGCAATGAACTGGTTGTGGATGCTAGATATGCTTCTTAATTTTCTGAAGGAAACTTCATGGTGATCCTCTTTAAAAAGAGAACCAAGAAGGTCTGAAGATAAAGTCAACCAATCTGCAGAAGAAGATATACTTATGGAATCCCCATGCAGCAGTTGGCTCCACGATGGTCTCAAGTGACAGATGTGTACCCTGTGAATTCTGACCTAGAGGAGTTTAAATCTATCCTGGGGAAATGAATAAAACCCAAGAATAGAAGAATAAAAACCACATTTTAAGTGTATGAGTCAGCTTCTGCATCCCTCTGACCAGAATACCTGATAAGAACAAGTTAGAGGAGGAAAGGTTTATGGTTTCAGAGGTTAGTCCACTGTTGTTCAACTCCAAGATAGAAACATCATAGCAGCAGGGCATGGTGGAGAAAAGCTGCTCCATTCATGGCAGCCAGAAGGAGGGGGAGGGAGAGAGGGAGGGAGATAGGAGAGAGGAGAGAGGAGAGAGGAGAGAGGAGAGAGAGTGAGTGAGAGAGAGAGAGAGAGAGAGAGAGAGAAGAGGAGAGGAGGAGGAGGAGGAGGAGGAGGAGGAGGAGGAGGAGAAGAAGAAGAAGAAGAAGAAGAAGAAGAAGAAGAAGGAGAAGAAGAAGAAGAAGAAGAAGAAGAAGAAGAAGAAGAAGAAGAAGAAAAGAGGAGAGATGGGAATGGGAAGTGGCCAGAGACAAATACAGTCCTCAAGGCCAAGCCCCCAGTGACCCACCTCCTCCAGCCATGCCCCACTTCTAAACCTTGCTTCATTGCCAACACATGAAGCTTTGGGGGACATTCTAGATCCAAACCATATCACTAAGAGGCATAGGATTTTGTCAAAGGAGAAAGCAAAGTTGGAGCAGCTGGGACAGACTTGACGGTGGGTGGGCTATTGATTTAGGACCCAAAGGGTGGGAGGTTCTGGATAGATGGGAGATGAGGCAAGGGCCCTCTGGGAGGCCAAGTAGTGTGCAGAAGCTAAACATAGGGCAAGCAGGTTAGAGGAAGAGCACAAAGTAGCCTGAGCCTGGGGTTGGGACCAAACAGACCTGAGTTTGAATCCTACGTTGGTCCCTAACTGGCCAAATTGTAGATATATATAATTGTAGATAGGTTATTTATAGGGAAAAGTACATTGTTCAGATGTGAAAACTAAGGGCAAGGGAAGTTAGCAGATGCCTCAAGGGGTTTCTGTGAGAATTACAGGTCATTTATCTTCAGCTGCAGGGTTCAAGGCATAACTGCCATTTCCAGGGCTTGCAGTGGAGTAAGGAGAGGGGACCTTACACCTCGGGGCAGAACTAGGGAGGTGCTATATGGGACACGTTTCCAGCTTTCGAGGTCTGAGATGCCACAGGCACACAAAATGTTTTTAAAGAACTCCCAAACTTCCTCTCTCTATCTCTCTTAGGGCTGAAAGGGTTGATGCACTGGAACGATTTGTGACTTCGCTATGAATGGAGTCCCCTTATCAGAGAGTTCATTATCAGAAGGCTTTAGTGGATATGAGAAATGCTGTTTCTTCAATTCTCCAAGACAGATAAGCAAGCCATCTCAGAGGGGTTTTTCCTGGACAAGGTTTTTCTCTTTTTTGTTAGGGCTGGAGAAGCTGGCAGGGGAAAACCTCAATACTTCTTCTCACCACCCTAAAGCTGATAGAAAAGTATATTTCCATTGATTGGTGTGAGGGAACAGTGGTTATTTAGGAAAGGATCAGCTGGCCTTCTACCAGGATATTCCTGCTTGAAAAACTTATTTAGATACCACAGTCCTCAGCTCCCTCATTGATAAAAGGAGAGACCATCGTTTCCATCTTGTAAGGTGTGGTAGGCAGAAAAATGCCAACTTCCCCACAAAAAAGGATGTCCAAAGACATGTGAATGTGTTATCCTACATGGTGAGGGGGGGGGAAGGTTGCAAATGGAATTAAGGTTGCCTACCGCTGACCTTGAGTTGGTAGAGCATGCTGGGTTATCTGCGTGGGCCAATGTAATCACAGGGCCGTTGCAAACGGAAGAGGGAAGCAGGGGAGTTCATGTCAGAATGATGAAGTGTGAGAAAGATGCCACAGGCCATTTTTGGCTTTGAAGATGGAGTTAGGGGCCATATGCCAAGGAATATGGGCAGCCTCCAAGCCGGAGAAGGAAAGGGAACACGCGCTTCTTAGAATCTCCAGGAGGAACACAGCCAATGCCTGCCAAAACCTTGATTTTATTTAGCCCATTGAGACCCATTTTTGTACTTCTGACCTCCAGAACTATAAGATAATAAATCTGTGCTATTTTGTTTTGTTTTTTTCTTTTGTTTTGTTTTGTCTTTTTGTTTGTTTGTTTTGGTACTGAGGATTGAATCCAGGGGAATTCTATCTCCTGGCTACACTCCCAGCCTTATTTTATTTTTTATATTGAAACAGGGTTTCACTAAGTTGCTGAGACTGACCTCAAATCTGTCATCCTCCTGTTTCAGATTCCCAAATACTGGGATCACAAGTGTGGGCCATCATGCCCAACTAAATCTGTGCTATTTTAAGCCACCAAATGTGTAGTAAGTTGTTATATCAACAGGGGGAAACTAATACATAGAAGTAATGAATGAGAAATTACAATATACTTTTACATTTGTATCCTTGGGTAAGACACTTGATTTCTCTGCCCCTGAGTTTTCTTGGGTAAGACACTTGACATCTCTGTCCCTTAGTTTTCTTAAGTATAAAATGGGGATGATAACTAAGAGCTATTTTTATGAGATTTTCACCAGGCCTAAATGACTAATTAGCATGAAGTATTAGAATGACATGTGGAAAGGACCATGTAAGTGTTGGCTGATGGTCTTACTATTATATAAAGCAATTAGCCTGGCTGTGTATTATGTTCTCAAGCATAATCACTGTGTTTTGTTTTTGTTTTTGTTTTATTTTATTTTATTTTATTTTATTTTATTTTTTGCGGTACCGGGGATTGAACCCAGGGGTGTTCTACCTCCGCGCTACACCTCCGGCCCTATTTTTTATACTTTGTTTTTTGAAACTGGGTCTCACGAGGTTGTGGAGGGCCTCACTAAGTAGAGAGAGAGAGAGAGAGAGAGAGAGAGAGAGAGAGAAGAGAGAGAGAGAGAGAGAGAGAGAGTGAGCTGAGGTTGGCCGTGAACCCGGATCCTCTTGTCTCCGCCTCCCAAAGTACTGGGATTACAAGCGTGCACCACCACGACCGGCTTGTTTTATTTTTTAGTGTATGAAAAACAGAAGGGGCTGTGGCTGCTGCTCTAGGACTTCTCCTAACTGCGGAAGCTCCAATTACAATGCAACATATATCCCAGATTCCAGGAGGCCCTGCCCTTTCATGTTGTGCCTAGTTCCTGCTTTAATAGGGATTTATATGTCTGACCCTGGTTGCTTTTTGTAACTCATGCCATATTGAGGTTTACCATTATTATACAACAAACAACCCTAACATTAGTTGAATAACTACCATTTGGTTACAGTTCATGATTCATAGGGTAGGGGTTCAGGCAGGGCTGGGCTGCACTTGCTGGGCTGAGGAGAAGAGTCTGAGCTAGCTTTGTGCAGTGTGCCTGGTGTCTGGACTGGGCGGCCGGAGGTTCTGGCTGGCGTTGATATTTTCGTGACCTCTCCAAGGAGTTAGCGGGGACTTTTTAAGAACAGGGCTTCTGGAGAGAGTTTCAGAGGCACTGTCTGAAAGACTGAGCCTGGAAACTTACCCCATCTTACATCCGCCATGCCCTACAGGCCAAAGCAGCCAGAGATCCTGCCCAGACTCTGTGGGTTCCAATGAGCCCACCTCTTAATGAGATTTGTGACCTCTGTTCAGTAGAGATAACTCAGGGAGTGTCAAACAGAGAGTGGATGTAAGAGATTCAATGGTCCATCCTGGACAGTACAACAAACACTGAGCCTACTGGCCAGCCTCCCTTGAACGAACCATTCTGGGTTCAGCTTACTGTGAGGGAATACCTACTATTTAGAAGGCACTGTGCCAGGGGTCTTCATATTCATGAGTAATTTAGATTATTTGAAGAGAAAGCATCATATTCAAGCCAAAGGATAAGCCAAAGCCTGGAGGGCACGGGGGCCAACTGAGCGTGGCTCATCTAACCTCCAGAGCATTTCCATGTCAGCCTCCTGCAACGTGGGCGTTGTGCCTCCATTTTTCTGACTCTAGTATTTGGAATGGCCTCTGCAGGGAAGCAGGTTGTCTTAAATATCTGTGTCCTGGGAGGATCCTGGGCTTCTTTGAATCTGGGTCAGAATGGACCTCAAATGAACTCATGTTTCTAAACAGAGCCAGAACTATTTAACTCTGGAGCCCGGCTGGTCTCGTTGGTGGGTCCATGCCATGGGGAAGATGCTCTGTCACTGTTGGCACCCGGCTGGTGCTTTGGATAAGCAGGGGCCAATCAGTCTCCAGGGTTCCCCGTCTGCTGTCTTTTTAGCCACAATCAATTAATTTTCAGAAAAATGGAACTCAACAAAGAGGAGGAAAAAAAAATAGCCCCAACCAATCCAACAAGGCTGAAAGGAGAGCAACATTCCTACTGTCAAGTTGAACCCCAGATGATGCATGTGGGGGGCATGCGCTGCCAGTTGGTCTAGAATAGTCCAGGCACCCTGGTGCCCAGCGATCTCCAGGAGGGCAGGGAGGAGTGGGAAGGGACCAGGTGGAGAGCTGGGTGGGAGGGGGGTCTGTCGGGAGCTACCTGCAGATTTTTCTGGATTCGTTAGCATCTCTCAAAATAAGATCAAATTGATGCTGATTAAAGCTGAAAAACCCCACAAGCCCAGCATACTGAGTATCTGACTCTAGGGCCCCTGAACAAATTGTTTTCCCTTTTCATGCCGATTCTTGTGAACTCTTTGGCTCTGCCTAGCTCGCCCGTGGGGACAGAACTGGAAACGGAAGTCCAGGTTCCCTCTTGGCACCTAGCTGTCAAAGCCATCCCCCAGCTTCCCAGCGGGAGAGAGACACAAAAGCCTTTTCATCCTACAAACTGATGCCTACAATGCAAATGGGCTGAGGAGCCCTCAGCCCTAAATCCATTCAAAAAAGGTTCACTATGCATTTACCTGTCCCAGGTGCTTTCATGCAACAACCCTGTGAGGCAGCTAGCTAGACATTCACTTACCCAAATCTGTTAGGAGGACCCTAGAGTTCAGAGAGGGTGAGCAACTTGTCTAAAGTCGCATGTGTAGTGATGAGCATCCTTTCCAGGTTTAAGTATGAGCCTTCTGAGTCTTAGTTGTGCTAGGTAGAACAATAAAAATGGGGCTGTCGGCTACAAAATGCTCCCCGAAATTATGCTTGGACTCTAGACTCATGACCCAGAACTGGAATTCTTAAACTTAGGCAGTCTGATGACTCTAGGAATCCCATCTCAGAATGATGTTTTAAAACAGAAAGCAAAATGCATAGGATTATGAAAGAAAGCAATTATACTGAAAATACAATTACAAAAATATTAAAAACAGCCAGTGGTTAGAGGGTACCACAGACTAGTACAGTCATGTAAATTTGCGGTGTAGTCATGTACCCGCTCTGTATTAGTCCAATGAACACCAAGATCTAGCTAAGGTCTAACAACTACTGTAGTTTCAAGTAGTGAGGAACATAAATAATATTTTGAGATTTCTGCAAAATTAGCAGTATGATATGAACATATCTGAGATCTTAATTGGAAGCAAAGTCACAAATTACTGCTGTTACCACTGGGTTTGTTGTGTAGATTTATAATTAAAGGGAACACTAAATTCTTGTTAGAAGTTAATGAAAGTAAAATCTGGTTTCCCTCCACCATTCAAGGTGCTTGGCTTTCTTGAATTCTTCAGGTGAAGCATTTTTACATATTTTTATGTATTTAACCCCCACAGAAATCCAGCAACATAGGGGTTTTCACTTATTATCCCCATTTCACAGATGAAAAAAACACAGGTTCAGAGAGATTAGGTAACTTGCCCAAGGTCACACAGGTCGTTGAGTTGATATGGCTAATCAGTTTGTCTTCCTGTCCTCTAAGCGGGGACCTTATAGCCCTTTGGGGAATTGAGTTCCAAGAATATTTCTTTTGGATTTTTCCCAGTTAGGTTAGCCTTTTCTAGTCACCTCCCCCTCCCACAGGGTTTGCAGACTGTTGGGACCAATGTTCCTCCCTTCAGCCAACCCTTAGTCACTAGTCAGGTGCCCCCTCCTTACAGAAATCTTCCCTGAACAGACCCCCACCCACTATACTGGCTCATCCATCACTGTGGAAAGTGAGCTTTTATCTGCATGGTTATTAAGTTAACATCTATTTCTCTTGCTGCATAGTAGATGCATGGGGCAGGACTCTGCCTGATTTCGATCACCTTTATATCCCCACCATCTGTGTGACTGGCACAGTGTAGACACCCAGTAACTGCATAATGAATGAATGGAGGATGAGAGCACTATAGTCCTGGAGATACAACCTACTCCCTCATTATGATGACTTACTTGACCCCCCTGCATCCCATGGTATCCTCTAATCATTAGCTGCATTCTTTCATTGCTCTTTATTAAACGGACCCTTTGTCTCCCTGGCCTTTGGATCATCATTCTTTCTCTCTGAATTTCCTCCAATTCTTTCAAACCTTATTTCTACTTTGAACTTCCAGGACTCGAATGTTTTGGGAAATATCTGTTGGATGTGTTGGGAGACAGTGCTCAGAACAGAGGCTGGCTGGCTTCCAAAGCCACGTGTCTGGTCGGCTGCCAGGTAGAAGCCTATGGGGTTTCCACCCAATCCCCCCACTTCTCCTCGCCTCCAGGAATGACTGTGAAGACTGACAATCAGTGTTTAGGCTGGTGAAAAACGGGTATCTATCATGATGCCTGAAGTGCTTCCCCCAGACAACATGTTTTCAGGAGGGCATTTAATTTCTGACCCTTTTCTCCTACAGAGGAAAGACTTTCTGCTTCAGCTTCTTTGTTGGTTGAAAATGAAGCCACTTAGCAGGGCTCACCCTCCCTTCTCAGTGTGTTAGGGTTCGGGTGGGGAGAGGGGCTTTCCTTGGTCTGTGTTTGAGGTGCTCCCTACCCATTATAGGTGCCTATAATCCTGCTTTACTGCTTGGTATCTAGATCAATAATGCAGAAGAACAAAATGTCATCCACCTCCCTGTGCCCCCAAATATTAAGAACTGATATGGAGGCCTTCTCAGAGTCAGACATTTTATTACATTCCTTCCTTTGGGCAATTTAGGTCACTTTAGAGGATGACAATGTTGTGTCTTCCAGGGGGAAAGAAAATAATAATGCATTTTGTTTGTTTTAACCAGTGTTGAAAATAATTCTAAAGGATTTCCAAAATCATAGAAGTGTATGGATACATCATTAAATAGGAGGGCACATTCCAAAGTGACTACTTTAAAGTTGATAACACTCATTTCGTGTATGCATTTAGGAATGCCTCATTTTTTGATTAAAGTTTTTAGAAAAAATTAAAGGGATTTCAGGAATTGGAAGAAGTGTCTCAAATTGCAGGTGGCAGAGAGGAACAATTTTCCTTGTATTTTTACTTGAATTATCCCCAAAGTAGGAGCCAGACCTGCCCATCTCCCCTGGATAAAGTTCCCACAGATTTCACAGTGTTAGGAGCATTGGGTCTTAGAATTAGACTGATGGGTTCGATCTTAGATGGTTTATGACTTCTTCAGGGGTGGCATTCCTTATCTTTGACACCATTTCTCATCTGTAAAATGGGGATAATATTACTTATTTCAAAGAATTATTATGACATTAAATGAAATAAAGTAGGCAAAGCATTTTAGTGCAGTGCACGATGCACAGTAAAACATTCACTAAGTGGCACCGATTTTAAACAGGAGTAACTCACCCAAGGCTTTATCATGTATACGGAGAGTGTTAACACACAGGGGCCTGATTCATCCCAACATCCACCCCGCAGAGTGGACGTTATTGTCCCCATTCTGAGCTGAGGAGGTGCTGGCAAGGTGGTGTGAGGTGCTTAGGTGGTGTCTGGGTGGTGGTCACGAAGGCTGTTCTCCTGGCCTCGGCAGGGGTGGCTTTCCCTATCTCAAGCCTTGCTGTCACCTGGGAAGGCACCCTGGAGGCCATTGCATAGGGATCTGCATTTCCTACACTGTGGCAGCATAAAATAAAATGGGACTCTGAAAATGAGAGCAGTTGCCTAATATGATTCATAAAGAGCAGGGGCAGGACTCAGGGAGGCAAGCGGGACACCCTAAAGGCAGTGTGACTCTTGGGTACCCACCTGCCTCAAGGTGGTGGCACCACCTCGTGTTCTGCATCCTTGCCCCAGCACTGGCGAACAGGCTTTGCAGGCATGCCTAAGAACACCCGGATCAGGGACAGCTTCTGGAAGAAGCACACAGCCTTTCAGAAGGATGACTTTGAAAGGTTCCCCACTTGGATGTCTATGAATATGTCTGAGAATCTCAGTTCATTTATTTACATTTATTTTGTTAAGATCAGAACTGAGCCAGACTGAGTAGTAGTTTGGTTCCGTTGAAAGCAGTGCCTGAGAACAGGATTTGAGTGTAGGGATTGACTGGGAGGTAGATCCAAGAAGCTCATGTGAAGGAGGGAGGCGAGTAGGATGGGGAAAGAGGAAAGACCAGTAGGAGGAACGCTACTGGGGCCACTGCTGTGGTTCCCTCCTAGGGAAGTGTCCACAAGGCCCCAAGTCATATCCCCAAAGGACAGGAGGCAGGCGTTCATCCACTTGTCCCTGTCCCACTTCCAAGACACATTTGTTTGCAGGCAGAGGGGACTTCCACTGCGCTGGAGAAGGGTCCCAGGTGGAAAGTAGTGAAGGGAGGTAAGAGAAAAGTCTGTGTTCCTATGAACTGTCCAGCACAGTTAGGGCTAACATCGGAGGTGATCAACTTGATGTGTTATGGAGAACTAACTGCAAAGCCAAAAGAATTTTTTTCTGCATCTCAGAAGGCAAAGAGTAAAAGTCATAAGACAAGCTGAGCATGGTGGCTCCTGCCTGTAATCCAAGTACTTGGGAGGCCAAGACAGGAGAATCCCAGGTTCGAGGCTAGCGTCAGCAATTTAGGGAGACCCTGTTTCAAAATTTAAAAAAAATTAAAGGGATGGGTGTAGCTGGTGTGGTGGTGTATGCTTGTAATCCCAGTACTTGGGAGGCTGAGACAGGAGGATCTCAGGTTCACTGCCAGCCTCAGCTACTTAGTGAAATCCTCTATAACTTACTGAGACCCTGTTTCAAAATAAAAGGATAAAAAAGGACTGGGGGTGTAGCTCAGAGTTAGAATGCCCCCGGGGTTCAATCCCCAGAACCATACACACACACACAAGTCACAAGACAAAGAAACAGATGTGAAAAGGAATTTCTGTGTCAGCAGTTCATGAATTAGCAGCTTTTGCTAATCACCTCTAGTTGATTAAAAAGAGCTTGGTTAATCTTTTTGACCAAGATCCATCCGCTAGATTGCATAGACTTGAAGAATTCAGCTCAGCGGTAGAGTAAGCTATTTGCCTCAAGATGCAATTTCAAGGGCCACATTTGTCCTGGAGTTACTTAAATGTGTACATCAACTCCTCGCAGTGGGAATGCCACCTGCCCTGCATCCATTCCCATAGCTATCCATTGAGAAATAGTTAATGAGAACCTGCTGGGTGCCAGGAACCAAGCATGGGGCCAAAGTAGGGCCAAATAGGGGGAGAAGAGGTAGGAATGGATACCTTGAAGAGCCTGCAACAGACATAGGAAGATATGAAACACACGTGTGAAAGGCTTTACAGACCAAACTATGAGTAAATGCTAAAGGAAAGAAACAGAGTCCCAGCGCAGTGGAACTCCGAGGGAGGTTCCTGAAGGCTAGCGCCCTTGGGAAGAATGATTTGATATCAGCCTTGAAAGATGTGCGTCATCTTTCCATAGTTCATTCCTCCAAACACGTGGACACTTCTGTCTCTCTGTTTTAAATTCTAGACAAAACCTCTTCAGGACTGAAAAGAAAGCCAAGACCATGACAATGATGATCACGTTAGGATCCTTAACCTTTCATTGCCTTGTAAAAGAAAAAAACAAAAATCAACAAAACAAAACCCCCAAACAACCTGTGACTGGTGGAAATAATATTGCTGGCTTGCTTGGAAGTCATTCATGAATTAACAACCTCTGCTAATCACTCCTAGTTGATATTTATCATAGGTATATTTTACAAGATGAATTCTGTCACCGATGCTGGCAGCTTCTCACCAAATCCCACCAGCAGCTGCAAAAAATTCATTAATAATATTGTGTTTGGGTTCCCACTTGCCATCCTCCTCCTCCCTAAGTCTGAACAGCAGCGTTACCAAGTGGTGCCCACAGAACGCCATGCAAAGGCAACTCGGAAATTTTAAATGAAAACAGATGTTGAGAAACGCCATTATCCCCTGCATGCTACAATAAATAGCATTACCATTTCTAAGTGACAGGCATCTGAATTGGAGTGCGAGGAGCTCACATTTACAATTAAATGAGGGGCTTATCCTTTGCATCCCTGGATTCTACAGGTGGCTTGGTGACAGTCGTCTCTTAGTGTTTCGATTTTAGATGTGTGGCTGTGAAAGCCAGCTAAGCGGGGATTGGACAGGCAGGCATTTAGAAAGGTGTTAGCACCAGAAGCCTTCATTGTCTAACTGCCTGGATGCAAAACGAACTTCGCGGAGCAGCTGAGTGTGAGAGCGCTCGGAATGATTTCTTCTCAAACTGTGCCGTGTCACTGAAAGGAGTGGCATCACTGCTTATGTCCCAAGCCTGCACATGGGGCCTCCATGCTTTCTGTCACCCTGGCTCTTCATTAACGCATTAGAAAAAAGACCACAGTATAATTACCAGAATGTTGCTTTACAACAAAGACTATGTCTACCTATACGCCTCTGTATAGCGTATTATTATTATTACCTGGATGTTACAGATGCTAAACCTCAGCAGAGTGGTTAGGAGCATGGACCGTAGGTGGGCTGGGTCCTGGCAATGCCACATACTTGCTCTCTGGTTTTAGGGAAATTGTTTATTCTGTATGGGCCTTGTTGTCTGCATCTGTTAAACGGGGATAGTGCTATTAACTTTCATGTTGTTTGGGTAAGAATCAAATGCTTGGCATGATGCTTACAATAGTTCCTGTTTTAGGGTCAATTTTGAGATTACTGTTCTTCCACCACCTTCATCAAGGGAGTGTTCTGAGAGGAGGTAATGGCTAGAAAAAATGTTGAGCTCAATACATTAAGTCGGGACACAACTTTCCTGGGGGGCATGTTCATTATTTGTTAAATCCCAATATCTGTCTCTTTCTCTTTCTCTCTCTCCCTCCTTTTCTACTTTCCTCCCCTCCCCCCTCTCTCCCCATTCATCCTCTCCTATTCTACATAGTGATTTAGGCCATCAGGTGACTTTCACACACCCTGAAAGCATTTGGGGACATTTTCTTTCTTTTTTTTTTTTGGCGGTACCAGGGATTGAACCCAGGGGCGTTCTACCTCCGTGCTACACCCCCGGCCCTATTTTTTTATACTTTATTTTGAGACCAGGTCTCACGAAGTTGCGGAGGACCTCACTAGGTAGAGAGAGAGAGCGAGACACGGAGAGAGAGAGAGAGAGAGAGAGAGAGCGAGAGAGCTGAGGCTGGCCGCGAACCCGGATCCTCCGGTCTTCCGCCTCCCAAAGTACTGGGATTACAAGCGTGCGCCACCACGCCCAGCTTGGGGACATTTTCTTCAAGTAAATAAATATATATAATTCTGAGGGTGCCAAGAAACCTTAGAAGCAATAAATGAAACTATACTTGTCTCAGCAATTGTAGACCATATCCCTGAATGACTTTTACCCCAGGGATTAAACAAAACTGAAAAAATGTATTTTCTGGTTTATTTATTTATTTATTTGTACTGGGGATTGAACCCAGGGGCATTCTACCTCAGAGCCCCACCCCCAGCCCTATTTTATTTTTTTATTTTGAAACAGGGTCTCACTAAGTTGCAGAGGGCCTCACTATGTTGCTGAGGCTGGCCCTGAACCTGCGATCCTCCTGTCTCAGCCTCCCAAATACTGGGATTACAAGTGTGTACCACCATGCCTCATTTATTTTTTGTTTGTTCTTTAAAAGTGTTCTAGGCCTATAATATTTTTGAGGGGATCCTAATACCTTTCTATTAAAACATCATTCTGAATTTGTAAGTTTAGAGAAACAACTGGAGAGAATGACTAGATACAGGAGGTGACTAAAAAACTATGGATGAGTTTATACCATTGGCTGAGCATTTAAAATGTCTTATTTGTAGAATATTGGTTGGAAACTGCTTCCATGGCATATAACTGGCCAACATGTAGATATTAATGCATCTATCTATCTAAACTGTTCAAGCAATTTCTCCTTAACTCTTTGTATATTTAATGGGTTTTATATTAGCTAAGTCTTGGAAACTCTGAAAAAAATTAGACACTATTTCCCTGTCAAGTGTTTGAGCACTTACTTTTGTTTTAAAGTTGAAGTTTGTTTATTTATTTATTTATTTATTGTGGTACTGGGGATTGAACCCAGGGGCATTCTACCTCCGAACTACAACTCCCCTCCCCCAGCCCATTTTTATTTTGAAACAGGGTCTCACTAGGTTGCTGAGAGTCTCACTACTTGCTGAGGCTGTTCTCGAACCTTTGATCCTCCTGTCTCAGCCTTCCAAGTACTGGGATTACAGGTGTGCACCACTGTTCCCAGCCAGCACTTACTTTTAAGATGAGGAAAATGAGCCACTCGTCCCAGATTTTACAGCAAGCAGGAGTCCAAATGGGACAATAGGGTCAAATTATTCTCATCCTCGATGGCATGTAAGAATCATCATAAGTGCATACACCGTGAATGGCTGTTTCTCTCTTTAGCACACTGCCTTTAGCACATTATTAAATGTGCATAAACAGCACCTACTAATGTAAGGCCAAGGGGTCAATGTATGTTTGTTTTCAAAGTGAAGCTCTCACAATGATTATGCACTTGGGACCTAAATGTGATGGACAAAATAAATAAACATGTGAAACTTATAATTGCTTTAAAATAAACCTGTTCCTATGCGGATACCCCGGGAAGTGCATGCACAGAAAGGCCACGTGCTCCTCCTCCAAGTAGCTTAGATTATCCCCAGCAAAGCTTGAGGCCAGTGTGTTTCAGGACAGCAGGTTCCTTGCACATTCAAAATTACTCAGAGCCCAAGTTCTACATCTCATTATGGTAGGGCCCGGTTGTGAGGTAAACCTCTGATGCTACACTATTGTTCTTGCAAGTGTATGCTCCGAGAGGGTCTTCATTTAAAGCCCTCTGCTCTCAGAGGTGGCACTGGACTTGCACGCTGGGAATGTCTTAATGAACAGATGTGGATTCCGAAAGGATCAGCATGACCCAGGATGCAGCGACTGTGGAAATAGAAAACCCGTTCCTTTTTGGTCTGGACTCCTTCCTTGCACTTTTATTCTTCAAGGACCTAACAGTGTTCGGTTTTGTGATTCTGTTTGGTGCAGGAATGGCATATTCCTTTTAACATGCATTTGTTCGACTTCACTGTGGTGCTCAGAACCGGCTATGTTAAAATAATGTTAAAGGTCTGCACTGAAGCAATCCAAAGCAGATAACTCTGAGTTTCAGGCTGCCACGCCACCTTTAAATCAATGGAATGTGCCCATGTACAGCTTTCCATACTCTTCTCCCTGCTGTTATCCTCCTAATAGGATCATTCAGGATCTCTTATCTGGTCTCCTAGATGCTCACTTCCAACTATTTCAAACAGAAGTGATTTGTCACACGGGGGCACCCTTCCTACTGCCAAGGGTACAAGGATGCAGCCAGCTTGCATCGATGGGGGGGGGTGATCTTCCCTTTTCTCAGTAAAGCACTTTATTTACAAAGGTAATAAGAACCATGAAATAGGCACACCCACACATCATCAGAAAGTACACCAAAGTGCATGTTAAAACAATTTACGGCAAACTGACTGGGTTCACTGGTGGCACCCGGACCAGTTTGCCTGCCGAGGGTCTGCACGAACATCCTTATTGATAGAGAAATGCCCTTGATCGCATCTACCTACACATTTGCTATAATAGCGAAAGGCATGGCTCCTTATCCTCTCATGCGCAGCTCCCGCTTCGTCAGCACCCTTTGGAAATCAGCAGTATTCCACTCTGAGAACCCTAGCATGGGAGTCACGAAAAGCATTTCCTCCCATGGAAACATGCAAATTGGAATTGCTTTGTGAAGACAGCTGGTGGCACGTTAACACATACGAGGAATGTACGTCCTCGCACCTTTAGCCCCGAAGCCCAGCATGTCTGCAGGTAGACGGACAGCCTGCTGACACAGGGGGCTCCCTGCCGTTGTTCAACAAACTCCGATTTGAAATCGCACACAGACAGCCACACCTTCCCCAGGTTCACATTTCTTCCTGCTCATTACTCTTACAGGTCTTACATGCCTGAAAATGAGGTTCAACCTAGATCTGACTTCAGAATTAACACCCTGCTGCTTCCCCAGGCTTTGTTCTCTTGATCCTCTCCTCTTTGTTTCAGCCTTCGGGGTCTGCCGCTTTGCACGTGACTTCTATTGCTCTTAGTAACTGAGCCTTCAAATGCACTCACCTAAATGTACAAGTGTTTGGGAGAAAGTTTGCTTTTTGTTCATTGAAGATGTTCTTCTACTTTATATTTACGTACTAGAGACAGCCTAAATGCCACCACTGAATCTACTGCAATATGTATAGGAACCTAAACTGTGGTGTGAGGCTGGCTTCTCTGTCTTTCCTGGAGCCAAGCTATGGGGCCTTGTGATCCCAGCATGTGACTCTGATTTGGTAGGCTGGGAACTGAGGCTGCCACAGCACACGTGACCCAGAATTTGGGGAGGCATTTAATTTTCTGGTACTGGGGATTGAACCCAGGGCTGCACCTCTGAGCTGCACCCCTAGCCTTTTTTTATTTTTTATTTTGAAATAGGGTCTCACTAAGTTGCTGAAGCTGGCCTTGAACCTGTGATCCTCCTGTCTCAGCCTCCTAAGTACTGGGATTACAGGCATGTGCCACCATGCCTGGTGGCATTTAATTTCTTTCAAAGGTTAACTTTTCAGATGACTACACCCATTAGAATAGGTCAACCTAGGATAATGGCTAAGGTCTCACCCAATCTGGGGCCAAGAGAAAAGCCCAAGTCACAGAGACAATGTGGAAGTGACTTTCCTTTTCAGAAGCCCCAAGAATCCTGACTATCACCTCTGGCTTCCTGGCAGAAGAGAGGATGCCCGGTGGCACTGTAGATCATCTCTGCTGCTCACTATTGGAGAAAAATTATAAATTAGATCACACAGGAGCATTAAGAATGCCATTAATAAGTATTATTTTGAGATGCTGTTGGCATGAAATTCAGCCATCTAAGAGTCTTGCCCGGTCTCAATTTGTAAAGAAGAGAACTCTCATGATAAGAGTCTCAGAAACCACATCTCTGGAGCCCTTTCTCAGCAATGCATACCGTGGCAGGCTGCACAGAGTCGCACTGCCAATAGCACCCATGTGCACAGCTGGCAGAGTGGCCCCTCATCCATGCCACCATTCCAGACACATTAGAAACACTCCACAGCTGGCACACAACGAGGAGCTCAGAGCGAGAAAGTCATTGCTTTTTTTGCGTGTGACTGTTCCTCCTACTGATCATGCTGAGAACACACAGCCCCACCCCCACAATAACAAACACGTGACAACAGACAGATATGGGGATAAAGCAGGTGCACCTAGCAGTGCATTGTGCAGTGGTTTCTCTGCCACTTTCCTCCTTTCCATTTCTGTTTCTACCATAGTAGAGTTTCCCAGCTAAAGACCTGTGATTAATCCTCAGTGGAATTCTCCTGAAAACTTATCTTTAATAATGTCATCACATGGATAAAAAAATTCAAAGCAAGGAATGGCTGCTTTGAGCTCTATACCTCCCAGGATTTGGAAATATTTTTCTTCTATAAACATCTACATGCCCAAGAAGAATCTTTGACCACTGGTGGAAGCTAATATGCAGCCACGAGGTTTATAGATTGGTAGAAAATTTAAAACTATGAGATGTCTTGGACTGCGATGGAAGGGAAAATTACATTAAAACAAACTAAATGTCAGCCAAAAGGAAAAGAAAAGCAGTTAGGAAGATCCAAACTCCTTCCAAATTGAAAGACAGATGGATTTCCCCATCAAAGAAAAAAAAAAACCAACCAACTAAAACTACTATGTGCTTGATCCTATAGGTGCTCAGTGTTGGAGGCACAGTAAGTATTCAGATGTGAATATAGCCCCTCCCACTCCCAAATTTACAATATAATTGAGGCAAACAGAGGCATGGACAAAGTGCTATGGGTGCCCAGTGGGGAACACAAATTCTGCATGGGGGAGCACACAAATGAGCTGGGTACTGAAGGGTAGTATTGAAAAGAATTTAACCTTGTCCCCAAAGAGGTCTGGCCTCTACCATTGTCTTTGCTAGTGTCTCTAGTGCCTTCATTTGTCTAGGGACCTGGATTCACACTTGGATAGTCCAACAAAGCGATTTAGGTTGAGGGCTAAGGTCACGTGGCATCAGTGGACTGGACACTGAGACCAACCATGTGGGCTATCAGTCGATCATGCCTTGGTAGTAGAGCCCCAGTAAAAACTCTGAACACTGAGACTCAGGGCAGCTCTCCCGGTTGGCAATCCTCTGTGTGTACAATTATATATTGATGCCAGGAAAGCAATGTGCCCAACTGCATGGGACAGGCACACCCCAAAGCGCCACATTCTGTACTTCTCTAGACTGCCCCATGTTCTTCCTTTGGATGATTTTAATCCTTTCCCGGTAATAAACCTTAACTATGAGTATAAAAACTTTCAGTGAGTTCTATGAGTCCTTCTGTGAAATTATTGCATCTAGGGTACTTTGGGGACCCCTCCTGAACTTGCTGTTATTGTTAAAAAAGAGGTAGCCTCTTGGGAGGACTGTATAGTCAGTCTAACTCACACAAGGATGAATGGGAGTTTGTTAGGGAGAGAATAAAGCTGCTATGGGATAACTATTAAATCTGGTATCTTTAAGGTTCTTTCCTGGTATAAATCCTGACTCCAACAAAGCCTTGATAAATAGCCTTTGTTTCCACTACCAGGATTCTAAAGCATCTGATAAGAATCTGAGCCAAGCAGATAGGAGGCTGATGAACAGAATCCCTGAACTTAAGTTAAACCAAACAGTTCAAAAAGTCTTTACTATATTGACAATCTGATTAAAGATGCCTGTCTGAGAATCCTAGAGAATGGAGCTGTTTTTCTTTTTCCTTTTTCACCAAATGAAAGGATATGGTAGCAAGAAGGCCACCTTCTTCTCTTTGTGTGTATGACATGTGGAGAGAAGAGAAAATGCTCAGAGATTTTTTTTCTTTGACCTCCTCATTTCAGAATAAATCAATAAAAAGGGGGGTTGACCTCCTAGTGTACAAGATGGATATTACCCAAGTGGATAAAGCGTGCAAGTGTTTTAGGATGAGATTTGATGTAAGGCCACCTCCTCTAGGAAGCTCTCCCTAAAACTGGTGGTCATGGAGACTGTGTTGATGTTCTCATGACACCCTGTGCACATACCTCTGCTGCGGCTCTTCTAACAGAGCAGCAAACTTATCTGTGTGCTGCCCTGACAACCCCTGAGGCCCCAGTGTGGTCCTTGCTTTGGTATCCTCTGTACTTTGGACATTGATGGACCCAACCCATAGAAAGTATTTCATATTTACTTGGTTCTTTGGTGGAGTGATTGAACAAAACAACCACTTTGGCATAGTATGGTGCAAAGAAAAGAAGTATTGGAGTAAAAAGCCACTTAGGTTCAAACCCAATCTCAGTCTTTAGCAGGTGGATAGCTATAGATGAATGACAACTTTGTTTGAAACCCAGTGTGATAAACTGTGAAATAGGTTTAATATAACCAGCCTCCTAAGACAGAGGGAGGCAACACGTGAAAATTCTTGCTCAGTATCTTATTCTCAACAAATATTAATTCATTTTCTTTCTACTTGAGTGCAAAAGAGAAAACTTTCAAACATAGCTCAGGCAATATTTTAAAACCCTCAATTAAAAACTATGAACCTATTACATGAGGGTGCTTCTAGATTCAGTTGTAATAGGAATCTGGTTGGTGGGTTGGATTTTCTATCATGGGATTCCTCCCAGGAAAATTACAGGGGACTCAATCTTGTCTAGAGCATGGGGCCAGATTTGGAAGAGCTCCCCTTTCCACCCTTTCCAATACTAGTGATCATCGAGGGGGCTCATTTTGGGGTAAAAATATCAACAGAATGAATGATGACTCTATTTCCTCTGAACTGAAGCACATGTAGGCTAACTGAAAGCAATTTTACAAAAGATGTCAGTGGTCTGGTGATGGTATCTCAATGAGACAAACTATCTCAGTTAAAGGTGATTTTTTGCCAAACACAACACTACCTCTCACACTGGAAGCTTTGTTTATTTCCCATAGGATAGCAACTTGCTACTCATTCCTAACAACAGGCAGACTATGGCCACAAATCCATCCTATCTCTCTATACTCCCAAAGCTGGAAAGAACTGCCATTTACAGAAATATGTCTCGGATATAATCTGTAGTTAAGTGCATAGTTGATTTATCATTATCTTGGGTTATTTGGAATTCACATTACTTATGTTACTAATCCTATCCCCAGACCTCTAAGTCATTGCCCATCATTCCTCCAACACATAATAATAATAAAAAAAATCTTATTCAATATTATATTTGGACATCATCTGTCTGAAAGGTAATAAGATACAGCAACTACAATGATTGAAACGAAGGGAAAAGATTGTTAATATAATAGAGGTTTCTACTGGGCATGCTTTAAATCAATGTGCAGAAGCAATTCAAACACCCCATCCTACCATCATGCTTAAAACACATTGATTTCTCTCTTTCTTTTTCCCCTTGTGGTTGATATCTCTTAGGTTGTTTTTCCCCTTCCCATGAATTTTGATAGCAAGCCAAAGGAAAAGAAACTTCAAAAAACCTGGCTGAAATAACCTGAGTGACAGACTGCTCCTTTTAGAATATTTTTAATAAATCAAGGGGAAAAGCAAATCTCTGCCATCATGCCACATCTGACAAATTGAAATTAAAGTGCACCAACTCTGGAGAAACCAAGAAGACTTGCTTTGAAACCACTTTGGAAAACACTGTGGGGGGTCCTCAGAAGAATGAGAATTGAATCTACCATGTGACCAAGCTATACCACTCCTGGGTATCTACCCAAAAGAACTGAAACGAGACCACCATAGTAATGCATGCATATCTATGTTTATAGCAGCACAATTCATAATTGCCAAACTATGGAACCAGCCGAGATGTCCATCAACAGATGAATGGATTACAAAATTATGAGATATATACAATGGAATTCTACTCAGCCATAAAGAAGAACAAAATTATGTCATTTGCAGGGAAATGGCTAGAACTGGAGAATATTATGTTAAGTGAGATTAGTCAGTCACAAAAATTGAAGGGTTGGATGTCCTCCCTCATATGCAGAAGCTAGGGAGAAATCAGGACACAGGAGGGACTCCAGACAAAGGAGGAGAAACCTTAGTGGAGTGAAAGAGGAGACCTAACTGAGGGATACAGGAGTCGGGGGGAAGACTTGAAGAGGGAAACACCTCAATGGACATGATGGACATACACAAATTTATCAAAGCCAATCACTGTGCTGAGCACAGGAAGGTGGAGAGGGAAAGGGAGTGGGGTGGGAACTGGGGGAGGGCTCAAAAAGTGCTGTGTGCATGTATGCCTCTATCACCCTGAACTTCATCACAATATATGATTATAATGCACCAATAAAAAAAGAAGACTTGCTTTGATAATTGTTCCCTGTTAATAGTTAACGGGTAGCCGGGTGTGGTGGCGCGCGCTTGTAATCCCAGTACTTTGGGAGGCGGAGACTGGAGGATCCGGGTTCACGGTCAGCCTCAGCCTCAGCCTCAGCTCTCTCTCTCTCTCTCTCTCTCTCTCTCTCTCTCTCCCTGTCTCTCTCTCTCTCCCTGTCTCTCTC
>PVJS01011813.1:0-17758 GCA_004027185.1 Glis glis
CGGAGTCTGCGCCATGCGTCCCGGGTCCTTCTCCGCGGGGTGAGCCGGGTGGCAGCAGGTTCACCTGGGGGAGGTCAGCCCGGAGTCTGCGCCATGCGTCCCGGGTCCTTCTCCGCGGGGTGAGCTGGGGGGCAGCAGGTTCACCTGGGGGAGGTCAGCCCGGAGTCTGCGGCCTGGGTCCGGGTTCTTCTCCGCGGGGTGAGCGGGTGGCAGTTGGGTTGCTGATGCTGTCTTAAAACCTGCAATCCTATTGTCTCAGCCCCCTAAGTGCTGGGATTACAGGTGTTTGCCACCACACCCCCTCCTCACCCTTTTCTAATTTTTTTTTAATTTTGAAACAGGATTTCCCTAAATTATCACCACTGGCCTGGAGCCTGCTTTTCTCTTATCTCAGCTTACCAAATATTGGGATTCCTGCCATGCACCACCATGCCGGGATCTGGATGGCACTTTTAAATATTTGTTTTCTGTTAGTGAATATTTCCCATGAGAGGAAAGCAGAGAATAATAACCCAGAAACCACTTCAAAAAGTCTTTGTACCAGTTGGGCACTGTGGCCCAAACCTATTATCCCAGTACTTGTACCACTGAGACTGGAGGATCGCAGGTCCAGGCTAGCCTCAGCAACTTAGTGAGACCCCGTTTGTGCCTCTCCTCCTTTACCTTCCCCAGGCACAGACACCTCATCAGAATGTCTGTGGGTTGACGTCCCCTTTGGGAACTTACAGGGTGATAAGTCCTCAGCCACTGTCCTGTCTTTTCCTGGCACTGTATTTCAGCACTGCCTGGGACTGCCACTAGGTGCCCATAGCTGCCACATGTTCTGGAGTGTGCAGTGACTTTCAGGCCCAGGGTCAGCTCCTCCTGGAATACAGCCTAAGGTGTGGGATGGAGCCTCCCAAGGAGCAGCTGGAGGCCCTGGGGCTGACAGGACTACCCCGGAATAGTTCTCATCTAAACAGTTAACTCCTTAGTACATTATCTCTCCCAAGTCCAGTCCCCATTTCCTAGAGACACATTGGTAGCTGGTTAGATGATGGTATTGCCATCTCAGATATTTCAGACTGGCTTCTTTCACTTAGTCGTATGCATTTAAGATGTTTCCATGGCTTTTCATGGCTTGATAGTTTTTTTTAGTGGTGATTTTTTTAAGTTCTCTGTATATTCTACATATGAGTCCTCTATCAGAGAGTAGCTGGCAAAAATCTCCCATTCTGTCGTCTCTCTGTTGAGGCTCTTGATTGTTTCCTTTGTTGCACAAAAGCTCTTTAGTTTAATGCAATCCCATGTATTGATCCTCATTTTAGTTTCCTGTGCCTTTGGGATCTTGTTGAGGAAGTCTTTACCTGTGCCTGTGAGTTGAAGTGTTAGGACAATGCCCTCTTCGAGTACTGCAAGGTGTCTGGTCTGATTTCTAGTTCTTTGATCCATCTTGAATTGACTCTTGTATAAGGTGAGAAAGTGGGGTTTATTTATAATTTTCTGCATATGGTTAGCCAGTTTTTCCAGCACCATTTGTTGAAGAGGCTATCCTTTTTCCACTGGGTGTTTTTAGCCCCGTTGTCAAAAATCAATTGGCTGTAGGTGTGTGGGTTTGTTTCGGAGTCTTCTATTCTGCTCCATAGGTCTATGTGTCTGCATTGGTGCCCATACCATGCTGTTTTTATTACTATGGCTTTGTAGTATAGTTTGAAGTCAGGTATTGTGATGCCTCCTGCATGGTTCTTGTTGCTGAGAACTACTTTGGCTCTTCTGGGTTTTTTGTTGTTCCAAATGAATTTAAGGACAGATTTTTCTATGTCAGCGAAGAATGACTGGTCATTTAATGGGTATTGCATTGAATCTGTAGCACACTTTTGGAAGAATGGCCATTTTGATGATATTTATTCTGCCTACTCAAGAGCATGGGAGATCTTTCCATCTTCTAAGATCCTCTTCAAATTCTTTTTTCAGTGTTTTATAATTTTCCTTGTAGAGGTGTTTTACCTTCTTGGTTAGGTTTATTCCCAAGCATTTTATTGTTTTGGGGGATATCATGAGTAGAAATGTCTTCTGGGTTTCTTTTTCAATGGATTTACGGTTGGCATACAGAAAAGCTTCTGATTTTTTAAGATTGATTTTGTATTCAGACACTTTGCTGAATTTGTTGATCAGTTCTATGAGCCTTTTAGTTGAATTTGTTGAATCTTCTAAGTATAATATCATGTCATCTGCAAATAGAGATAGTTTCAGTTCCTCTTTTCCTTTTTGTACTCCTTTTATTTCCTTCTCTTGCCTTATATCTCTGGCTAGAGTCTCAAGTACTATATTGAAAAGGAGTGGTGACAGCAAACATCCTTGTCTTGTTCCTGTTTGTATTGGGAACTCTCGAAGTTTTTCCTCATTCAGTATGGTGTTGGCTGTGGGCCTATTGTATATTGCCTTTTGATGTTGAGGTATGTTCCTTCTATTCTGATTCTCTGGTGTGGTCTTATCATGAATGGGTGTTGGATTTTGTGAAATGCTTTTTCAGCATCTATTGAAATGATCATGTGATTTTTGTCTTTAGTTCTGTTTATGTGGTAGATTACATGGATTGTTTTTCGTATGTTGAACCAGCCTTGGATCCCTGCGATGAACCCGACTTGGTCATGATGTATGATTTTCATGATGTGGTTTTGAATGCGCATTGCTAGTATTTTGTTTACAAGTTTTGCGTCTAAGTTCATCAATGATATAGGTCTGTAGTTTTCTTTTCCTGAGCTGTCTTTATTTGGTTTTGGTATTAGTGTGATGTTGGCTTCATAGAATGTGTTTGGGAGAGTCCTGGATGTTTCTATTTCACAGAATAGATTGAGGAGTATTAGGATTATTTCTTCTATAAAGGTTTTATAAAATTCACTTGGGAAACCATCTGGACCTGGGCTTTTCTTTGATAGTAGACTTGCTGCTTCAATCTCTTTCATTGCTATTGGTCGGTTTAAATTTTCTATATCTTCTCAATTCAACGTAGGAAGGTTGTACGTGTCTAGAAATTTGTCAGTTTCTTCTAGGTTTTCCATTTTGTTGGAGTATAGTTTTTCAAAGTAGTTTCTGATTATCCTCTGGATTTCCGTGCTGTCGGTGGTAATATCACCTTTTTCATCTCTTATTTTAGTAATTTGGGTTGATTCTCTCTTTCTTTAAGTTAGGTTGGCTAGTGGTTTGTCTTTCTTGTTTATTTTTTCAAGGAACCACCTTTTGGTTTTGTTGATTTTCTGTGTTGTTTTTTTATTTACTTCATTGAATGATTTCTGCTCTGATTTAATAATTTCCTGTCTTCTACTAGCTTTGGGGTTAGACTGTTCCTGCTTTTCAAGGGCTTTGAGGTGTGTCATTAGGTTATTTATTAGGTGATTTTCTGTTCTTCTTATGTGGGCACTCAGTGCTATGAAGTTTCCTCTTAATACTGCCTTCAGGGTGTCCTAGAGATTTTGATATGTTATTTCTCTGTTTTCGTTTGTTTCTAGGAATTTCCTAATTTCTCCCCTTATTCTTTTACCCATTCCTCATGGTATTCAGTCTCCAGATGTTTATGAGGTTTCTCTGGGTCTTCTTATAGTTGATTCCTAGTTTCATTCCATTGTGGTCTGAAAAGACACAGGGGATTATGTCACATTTTTTGAACTTGCTAGTACTCACTTTGTGGCCTAGGATGTGGCCTATTTTAGAGAAAGTTCCATGAGCAGCTGAAAAAAATGTGAATTCAGCTGTAGTTGGGTGGAATATTCTGTATGTGTCTACTAGGTCCATTTGGTTTATGGTGTTCCTTTGGTCTGAGGCATCTTTACTGACCTTTTGTCTTGAAGATCGATCTAATGGTGTGAGAGGTGTGTTGAAGTCTCCCAATATTATTGTATTGGGATCTATGTGTGATTTAATGTCATGAAGAGTTTCTATTATGAAAGCGGTTGCACCTATGTTTGGGGCATAAATGTTGGCTATTGTTATATCCTCTTGCTGGATTGTTCCTTTTATCAGTAAGAAATGACCTTCTTTGTCTCTTCTGATAAGTTTAGGTTTGAAGTCTAATTTGTCTGATATCATAATTGCTACTCCTGCTTCTTTTGAGTTCCGTTAGCATGGATTACCTTGCTCCACCTCTTCACCTGTTGTTCCAAGCCTTCCTGGCTTTCATGACTTGGTTTGGAAGGTTGGGAGTGATTCTTATTGGTTTGCCTCTGAATGTTACTTGCTCTTTTCCTTTCGCTGCCTTTAAGATTCTCTCCTTGGCCTCTACATTAGTCAGTTTAGTTTGTGTGTATCCTTACTTGTAAGGTGTGTTTCTTGCAGGCAGCATATAGATGAATTGTGGTTTTTAAACCATTTTGCCACTTTATGTCTTTTGATTGGGGAGTTGAGGCCATTTATATTCAGCATGATTATTGAGAGATGGGTTTTCATTCCTAACATTTTGAGATTTAATTTCTGTTTGAGGTAGTGTTTGTTGTTTGCCTAGTTGTTTGTTTGATGGAAATCACTATTTCTCTGGTTCTGGCCTTTATTTTTTCTTCTTTATAATTAATCTCTTTGAGCATTTTCTCTAGGGCTGGTTAGGAAGACATAGTCTTTCAGTTTCTGTTTGACATGGAAGGTTTTTATTTCTCCATCAAATTTGATGGATATCTTTGCTGGGTAGACAAATCTTAGCTGGAGGTTGTTTTCTTTCACAGTTTGGAATATGTGGCTCCAGGCCTTCCTGGCTCTCATGACTTGGTTTGGAAGGCTGGGAGTGATTCTTATTGGTTTGCTTCTGAATGTTACTTGCTCTTTTACTCTTGTTGCCTTTAAGATTCTCTCCTTGGCCTCTACATTAGTCAGTTTATTATGTGGCATGGTGAACCTCTTCTCTGATCCTGTCTATTGGGGGTTCTATATGTTTCCTGTACCTGTGTATCGACCTCTCTGTGTTCGGAAAATTTTCTAATATTCTCTGAATAGATTATTGATTCCTTTAGTTTCAGCTTCTGATCCCTCTTCTATGCCTATTATTTTTATGTTTGGTCTTTTAAGACAGGCTGAGATCTCTTCGATGTACAATTCATGCTGTCGAATTGTTTTTCCTAATTTATATACTATGTTTTCATTTTTGGAGAGGTCATCTTCTAAGAGTGAGATTCTGTTTTCCATGTGGTCTAGTCTATTGTTGATGGTCTGTATTGATGCCTTCATTTCCATTATTGCATCCTTCACTTTCTTCAGAGCTTCCTTTTGATTCCTGTTCAGGGTGTCAGATTCTTTGCTTATTTGATCCTTCATTACTTTCAGGCTCTCTCTGAATTCTTTTCGGAAATCCTGTATCATTTCCTCTATTGAAGTTCCAAATTGTCCTTCTGGCAATCTTTGCATATCTGAGTTGGCAGGTTCTATTGTTGTGGGATTGTGGGGTCTCATTGTTTCATTGCTATTCTTCCTTTTCATGATTTCAGGTTTCTTATGTTTATACCTTTGTTGCTTTTGGTAGCTCTCTCTCTCTCACTCTGTAAGTGTCCTATGTCTAATCCTTCTCCCGTTATAGTTTCTTATCCTGGGGTAGATAGTTGCTACTAGGTGAGCCTTAAAGGTGAATTGCCTTTACTGAATGGTTATTCTCACTTGTTCGGGATAATGTCCATTTGCAGGCCAAATTCTTGAACTCCTTCAGTGATTGAGATCCTTGCCTAGTGCCTCTTACTACCTGTGCAAGCGATCAATGCCCCTATTGTCCCTCTCACTGCAAGCATGGGTCTCTGCGGTCTCCACTTGGGCTGTCCCTATGTCTCTCTCTGTCTACACCTATGGCAGGTGTCACCAGCAGGAGGTCCTGGGCTTGAGTCTCTCTCTGCCTACAGAAGCAGCGGTTGTCACTTTGCCCTAGTTCTGTGTAAACACGGAACTCCACGTTTCCCACTGAGAGGGCTAGTTTGGTCCAATTTTCCCCAGGTGCCACAGTTGTATTTCCTGCGGCGATCCCCGGGAACTCTATAAGGGTGTTGCGACCCGCGGGTTGCAAGTCTGTCCCACCCAAATGTCGCCAGGGACTGAATGCTTATTCACGCGTCTACTGTGTCCCATAGGAGACCCCACTCCTGCCTCCGCCGGGTCAATCCGCACTGTCTCAGACCCCGCGAGTCCCTGTGGCTGCGCTGGGTGGTCTCCCCCTGGGGCGGCTCATTGACTTACTGTCTCTTTGAGCACTGCTCTTGGTCGCTGGGTGGGGGTTGTGGGCTCAGTCACTGCTGCAGGTCATGTGTTGAAGGCTTGGTCTTCAGCTGATGGCTCTGTTGGACTCTATTAGTAGAACTTGAGGAGGTGGTACCTAGTAGGAGGTAATAGGTTATTGTGGGTGTGTCCTCTTGGAATTCCATTCCCTTCCTCTCTATTTTGTCTGCCGTGACCCCATGCTGTGAGCAGCTTTACTCCACCACGAGCTCTCCTCCCACCATGGTTTTTGGCCTTCCAATAGGTTCAAAGTGGCAGGTCAAGGAATAAAACCATGAGCCAGAATTATCTTTCCTCCTTTTAATTTGTTTATCTCAGGTATTTTGTCACAGTGAAAGAAATCTGAGTAGTACAGTACATTTTATGGTGATGACTTTGGATGAAGCAACACATTGTTATTATCTTAAGTCCGTGCTTTTCATTAGGGTTCACTGTTCTGTGTGGTGTAATTATATGGTTTTATCAAATACAAGTGTCATGTATTCAATATGATAGTATCATAAGAAGAGTTTCACTGCCCTGAACATCCTGGGATCCACCTATTCACTACTCTTCCCCTTCTACTATTCATTCTCTGTTCTCTAAGGCCCTGACAGCCATTGGTGCTTTACCTGTGTCCAGTGTTTTGCTTTTTCCTGAATGTTATAGACTTGGAACCATATGTATATAGCGATTTCAGACTGGCTTCTTTCACTTAGTCGTGTGCATTTAAGATGTTCCCATGGCTTTTCAAGGCTTCATAGCTTATTTTCTGTATAATGCTCTTTTGTATGGTTGAACCAGTTTATCTGTTCAGCAGTTGAAAGTGGAATCATGATTGCTGTTAGCCTTATACAGTTGTGAAGAAGGGTGTTAAAAACATTCCTGTGATGTGTTTTCTGTGTGCATCCGTTTTGACATCATTTGTATACATACCTAGGAGTCTGATTCCTTAATCCTATAGTAGAGCATGCTTATTTTGGTATGAGCATGAGAGTCTGTCTTCCAGACTGCCTATTCTACTTTCAGTTCACATCAACAATGAAATATTTCTTGTTGATTCATGTTTTTACCATCGTTTGATAGTTTTGAGCTATAGGCCATGTACTAGGTATATCATAGTACTCATTGTCATCTGAATTTGCAATTTCCTACTGTCATATGATGATGAGCAACTTGTTCACAGGTTTAAATGCTCTCTCTCAATCTATTGGGAGGGGAAGTTCTGAGAATTGAACCCCGAGGCATTCTACCTCTGAGCTATACCCTCAGCACTTTCTTTTAAATTGGAAATGGGGATTGAACCCAAGGGTGTTCTACCTTGGAGGTACATCCCTAGCTCTATTTTACTTTTTAATTTGCTGAGGCTCACTTTATACCTGCAATCCTTCTGTTTCAGCCTCCAAAATACTGTGATTACAGATATGTGCCACCACACCCAGCTGCTATCTGTATATCTTGAATGAGGGGTCATATGTGTTCTTTTCCCATATTTCAGTTTTAGGTTTCTCGTGTTTGTTTTGTGGTGCTGGGGATTGAACAATTGGGCAGTTTACCTCCATGCTACACCACCAGTCGTCTTTTATTTTTTATTTGCAAACAGGATCTCGCTAAATTGCTGAGAGCCTTGCTAAGTTGCTGAGGCTCGTATTGAATCTGTGATCCTCCTATCTTAGCCTCCCATGTACTGGGATAACAGTTGTGCAACACTATGCCTGGCTGTACCCTAAATCTTTTTTGTGGCACATATTGTAGATTTCCATTGGGTTTTTATTTGGCTTTTTGTTCTTTAATATTAATCCATTTGAATTTCTCTTCTTTATTGCTCATTCTGTTACGTGAAAGCATTTTTCTTATTCGTGTAGAAAAATAATTTTCTGCAAACTTCTGAAAATGTTTTAGTTTTACTTTTTCACATCCTAATCCATATTGAGTTGGATTTTGTCCATTGAATACAGGGGAGTATAGTGAATGTTTGCACTTAGATGTCAGTTTTTTTGACCCATTATTCAATTGCTTGTGATTTCTGGCACAACTCTATAACACCTGTTTATGCCATTAATTATCTATTAATGTAAATGCAGCCAATTGAAAACCTACTTTTCTTTTGGTGTATTTCATTGTCTGACTTTTTGATACTATACTTGTTGAAATATTAGAATTCAAAAATTCTTTCTCTATAGTTACTTGTCTTTTAAAAACAGGAGTATATCCCAGAAGTATAATTTTAACCAACTTCATCATTGTGCAAATATAGCAGTGTTTTGTGTGTGTGTTACTGGCGATGGAACCAAGGGGTATTCTATTTCTGAGCTACACCCCCAACCTTATTTTATTTTTTATTTGGAAACAGAGTCTCACTAAGTTGCTGAGGCTGGCCACCAACCTGCAATCCTCCTTTCTCAGCCTCCCAAGTACTGGCATGTTCCACCATGACCATCCACTGTGCACTTTTCTATATGTATGTGTGCTTCTGGGATTTGAATCCCGGGGCATTCTACCTCCAAGCTATACCCAGAGCCTTATTTCGTTAATTTTTTTCTTTTGAAACAAGCTCTTTCTTGGTTGCTGAGTGTCTCACTGAGTTACTGAGGCTGTCCTCAACTTGCTCTCTCAGCCTCTCATGTACTAGGATTACAGGTATGCATCACCAGGCCTGGTTCACTGATCACTTTTAAAGCCTAGATTGTTGGGATCCCTGCTACCATCAAAGATCTTACTATGTTATCAGGCATTTCTAAGGATAAGGTATTGTCAGGAATGCTAATATTACCTCTCTTCTGCCCAAGAGGTGATAGGGCATTATTAGGACATATTAGAATAGCACAGACACATAGATCAGTGGAATAGAATAGAAGATAGAAAAACAAACCCTTATACCTATAGCCATTTGATCTTTGACAAGAGTGTCAAAAACATATGCTGGAGAACGGACAGCCTTTTCAACAAATGGTACTTGGAAAACAGGTTATCCATATGTAGAAGAATAGAATTAGACCCCAGCCTCTCATTTTGCGCCAGTGTCAACTCAAGATGGATCAAAGACGTGGGTATTAGACCAGAGACATTGCAATTACTAGAAGAGGGCGTAGGGCCAATTCTCCAACATATAGGCAAGGGTAGACTTCCTCAATAAGACCCCCCCAAAACGTGGGAAATAAAACAAAAATCAGTAAATGAAATGGCATTAGATTAAAAACTTCTGTGCAACAAAGGAAGCCATCAACAATTTAGAGAGAGAACCTACAGATTGGGAGAAATTCTTCTCCGCTACTCCTGTGATACAGGATTATTTTTAGAATATAAATAACTTAAGCCGGGTGTGGTGGCGCACGCTTGTAATCCAAGTACTTGGGAGTCTGAGACTGGAGAGTCCACATTTGTATCTAGCCTCAACTACTTAGTGAGCCCCTCCAGAACTTAATGAGACTTTGTTTCAAAAGAAAGAATAATAAATAGGGCTGGGGGTGTAGCTCGGAAGTAGAATACCCTTGGGTTAAATCTCTTGTACCGCAAATAAAAAAGAACTTAAAAATCTTAACACTGAAAAACAAAAAGAACCCAATCTAAAAATGGGTAGGTGATCTGAATAGACACTTCCTAAAAGGAGAAATACAAGTAACCAATAAATATGTGAAAAAATATTTAACATCATTAGCAATTAAGGAAATGCAAATCAAAACAACACTGAGATTTCATCTACCTTCCATTAGAGTGATAATCATCAACAATACAAATAATAACAAATGCTGTTCATATGTTTTCATGCATATGTGCAAACCTGAGGGAGATTGGGAAACAAAGAGGGCTAAAGATAAATAACGAGCCAGGCGTGGTGGTGCGCGCCTGTTATCTCATTATTTGGGAGGCTAAAACAATAGGTTATTGGGTTCAAGGCCAGCCTTAGCTACTTACTAAGCCCTCAGCACCTTAGCAAGGCTGTTTCAAAATAAAATATAATCATGGTGTAGCTCAGACGTAGAATGCCCCTGGGTTGAATCTCAACTAAAAAACATACACACACGGTTAATAGAGGGAGATCCTAGAAGAGTGGAGGGGGGGGGACTTGGAGAGGGAGGTGGGGAGGTGGAAGTGTAGATTTGATGATGGAAAGAGTTCGAATGATCCTATGCTCATTCATTAAGTCATCCGTGTCAATATTAATATTATGTGTCAGGAGGGGGAGGGTTGGGGTTACAGAAGGAAACACAAGTGCCATGGGCATGTGTGTTTCTATCACTCTGAACCTCACTATGATGTATAATTACAGTGCACAAGTTCAAAAAAGAAAGGCATGAACGAAGGTTACTTTTTCTGAAAATGTATTTGAAGTAGTCCATTTACCTCAATATAATCTATAAAGAAAGCTTTAAGACAGAGGAAATCAACTCAAAGTAAATTAAATTATACCTTTATTTAAAAAAAGAGAAGTTATTGGAAACCCAGGGCTACATCTTATTTCTTGGACTCAGCAAACATAAGGTATTTTTATTCTGTTGTTGCTTTCCTCAGTAGTTCAGCTTGTGTATTGGAATAGCTATGACTGATTAAGTGAGTGCATGTAGAGATTACACATTTTGATAAGATCATGGAATAATAGTTGGACATCACACACTCCATGTGAATTATTGCATGATAATTTTAGATTCCTACTGCTGTCGATCTCACCCAGCCTCTGTCTGTTACACCTATGTGCAATGTTTTAGAACTCTGTGTCCTTTGAGGATGTGGCCGTGAACTTCACCCAGGAGGAGTGGGCTTTGCTGGATCCTTCCCAGAAAACTCTCTACAGGAATGTGATGCAGGAAGTCCTCAGGAACCTGGTTTCCATAGGTGAGAATGACAGCATTTGTTTACTTAGTTTAGTAAGGTAGGTATCAAGAGTTTATTTTGATCATCTATGCAGAATTGGAATGGGAATACATAGGTGAATAAGTCAGCCTTGATATTAGTATACAGCTCAGGATAAATCTGGTAATTTTTTGTGATTTATAATAATTCTTTTGTGTGTACATTTTAGGGAACAAAATGGGAGTTCGGAACAGTGAAGATCAGAACAAAACTCCAGGAAGAAATCTAAGGTATGTTGTGTTTATAAGAATAAGCAGGGAACTGTTAGCAGGTCATGTAATTTTAAAAGAAAGCTGTCATAATTTGAAATATATTTATTCATCAGAAATAAATACTTCCACATAGTATAGGTGTTCTGTGTTTTCAAGATAATTGATTTCCAAACAATAGTAAGCAATTGCATATTTGACTATCTTTGTTATTGTAATAAATATGGGGAACAGTGTTGCAAAGGAATCAACCCATTTACTATTGAGCAGTTTAGACATGGCAGAAAACTTGCACATTCTCTGATATTGGAAATAATGTAAGTCTAAGACCTCTTAAAAATAGAAAATCATGAATAAACTAAAAGAAATCATATGGTAAATATTGAAAAAATAAAAATAATAGTGTAACAATCTTCAGGGAGATTACACACCCTAATCTGAAAAAGAAAATTCCTATCAGTGGAAATCCATGTGAATGCAGTGTGAGTGTTGAAAAGTCTTTATATGTATTTTGTTTTTTAATAGGAGATTCATATCTCACCGTGGAAACAAACCATGTGAGAATCAGGAATGTGGGAAGAAAACATATGAATGTAAACAATACAGGAAATGCATTCTTTCTCTCACAAGTATTGAAAGACAAATGATAATGCACAACGGTAATGGCCCTAATGGATATATGGTAAGTGATATATCCTTCAGTCATTCAAGGTTTATTGGAAAACATGAACCAATTTCCAGCAGAAAGAAGCAATATGAATATACACAGTGTGGTAAAACCATCATTGGTTCCAGTAACCTTAAAGTATATGAAAGAATTGGTACTGGAGAGGAGCCCTTTGAATGTAAACACTGTATTAAAGACTTCACTCATAACACTCACCTTCGAAGACATGAAAGAACTCATACTGGAATGATATCCAATGAATGTAAACAATGTGATAAAGCCTTCACTCACAACAGTCACCTTGGAACACATGAAAAAACTCATACTAGAATGAAGCCCTATGAATGTAAACAGTGTGGTAAAACCTTCACTCATACCCCAGACCTTCGAAGACATAAAGAAACTCATACTGGAATGAAGCCCTATGAATGTAAACAATGTGGTAAAACCTTCACTCGAAACACTCACCTTCAAAGACATGAAAGAACTCATATTGGATTGAAGCCCTATGAATGTAAACAGTGTGGTAAAGCCTTCACTGATAACAGTCACCTTCAAAGACATGAAAAAACTCATTTTGGAATTAAGCCCTATGAATGTAAACAATGTGGTAAAGCCTTCACTGATAACAGTTACCTTCAAAGACATGAAAAAACTCATTTTGGAATTAAGCCCTATGAATGTAAACAATGTGGTAAAGCCTTCACTGATAACAGTTACCTTCAAAGACATGAAAAAACTCATTTTGGAATTAAGCCCTATGAATGTAAACAATGTGGTAAAGCCTTCACTAGTAACACTCACCTTGGAACACATGAAAGAACTCATATTGGAATGAAGCCCTATGAATGTAAACAATGTTATAAATCCTTCGCTCGTAATAGTACTCTTCGAACGCATGAAAAAATTCATTCTGTAATGAGGCCCTATGAATGTAAACAATGTGGTAAAGCCTTCACTCAAAACACTCACCTTCGAACACATGAAAGAACTCATACTGGAATGAAGCCCTATGAATGTAAACAATGTGGTAAAGCCTTCACTTGTAAACCTTACCTTCGAACACATGAAAGAACTCATACTGGAATGAAGCCCTATGAATGTAAACAATGTGGAAAAGCCTTCACTCGTAACACTTACCTTCGAACACATGATAGAACTCATACTGGAATGAAGCCCTATGAATGTAAACAATGTGGTAAAGCCTTCACTCAAAACTCTAACCTTCGAAAACATGAAAGAACTCATTCTGGAATGAAGCCCTATGAATGTAAACAATGTGGAAAAGCCTTCACTCGTAATAGTACTCTTCGAAAACATGAAAACATTCATTCTGTAATGAGGCCCTATGAATGTAAACAATGTGGTAAAGCCTTCACTTGTAAACCTTACCTTCGAACACATGAAAGAACTCATACTGGAATGAAGCCCTATGAATGTAAACAATGTGGAAAAGCCTTCACTCGTAACACTTACCTTCGAACACATGAAAGAACTCATACTGGAATAAAGCCCTATGAATGTAAACAATGTGGTAAAACCTTCACTCAAAACACTCACCTTCGAAGACATGAAAGAACTCATACAGGAATGTAGCCCTAAGAATGTAAATAATGTGGTAAAGTCTTCACAAAAACACTCGTCTTCAAAGACATGAAGAACTCATATTGGAATGAAGGCCTATGATTGGAAACAATGTGGTAAAGCCTTCCTGAAAACACTAGCCTTTGAAAACATGACAGAACCCATACTGGAATGGAACCCTGTGAATGTAAACAATGTGGTAAAGCCTTCACTCCTAACACTCACGTTCGAACACACAAAAGAACTCATGCGGGAAGGAAGCCCTATGAACATAGACAATGTGATAAAGCCTTCACTCTTTATCCTGACGTTCCAACACATGGTAAATAATCTGGTAAGACCTTGACTACTTATAGTAACCTTAAAATGTATAAATACAGTCTTATTGTATTCATATAGTAAAGTGGTAAAGCCATCAGTTAATCCACCTACCTCAAACACATGAACAAACACATACTGAAGAAAAGTCCAATGAATGTAATCAGGGTAAAAAACCTTCAGTTGTTACAGGATGATTCAAAAACCTCAAACCACTTATATTGGAAAGAAGCTCTCTATATGAATAGGATGGGAAATACCTGTTATTACCATTCCCTTTGTAACGATAAAAGAACTAGTACTGGGGAAAAGCCGTTGAATGCCATGAATGTGGCAAATGATTTGATGTTCCCAGTCACCTTCAAGTTCTCACTCTACAGAAACACTTTGTGTGTAAAATATGTGTGGTAAATTACTCAGTATTTCTACTTGCCTTGAAACCCAGTCACGCAGACAGGAAAATAAAACGTTTTGAATGTTTGATGTATCACTTTCCATCCATTATTTGAATGTACTCATACTAGAGAGAAGTCCTGTGAACATAAGGATTCTGTGAATGCAATCTGCTATCCTAATTTCTTTGCATTGACAAAGAAGAAAAAAAGAAACCAACTATTCAAGAAGAAGTAATGAAAAAGCTTACAAAGTTCCATTTCTCCTCATGTTAGCCGGCTTTCTGTTGCTCTTTGAAAATACCTGAGAAAGTCAGTGTAAGGAAGGAGAGATCCATTTTGCTCATGCTTGAGGAGTTTTCAGTCCATCATTGGGTGGTTTCAATGCTTTGGGGTTTAAGTGACTCAAGCCTCAGAAGCAAAGTGTGTCTGACGTCTTTCCCTTCAGTTTTGCTCCTCATTCTCCCCCTAAGTAAGCCATAACAAATTCTTCTTCCCCAAGGTAGCTAATAGACCATAACCCCCTTTGCACAAATCCAGCCATAAAGCCTAAATGTACTTCTCTTACCTTTCCCTGTGTTCTGTGTAACTGGCTTTTTTGATTGTGGATCTTAAGTCCCCCTCCCAGAAAGTGTCCTGCCCCTTACCCCTGTGTACCAATATGAAGTAAAAACTATAGGATTGTAGCAAGGAGTTATTTTATTTGGGATTAGAAGTATTTAATCCTGAAACACAAATATATTTGGAGAAAAACACTTTCCATAGAAATTCAGATTTTATAGAGCTTTTTAAAACAAAGGAGAAATGCAGACAAAATAAATTCCAGGCAGTATGCACATACTGTTTTCCAAGGAAGAAATTGGTGCAGACGGTATTCTTACAGGACCTACATGGGGTTGTTACCAGTGCTGTCTTCAGGTGAAAGCTCACTGTGGCTGTTGTGTGCATCATGTTAAAATGTTCTTAGCCCATGAAGCCCTGCTTCATGTAGATGGAAACGTGCAGGAGTCCCCTCTCAGAATGACTCCCTGGCCCGATTTTATATTCTATTGAGAACTGTGACTCCATTTTTTACCTGGTTTCACACCGGAGGACAGAATGCTGCTCAGAGGGGCTGAGAAGAATCTGAACTGACAGGCTTGCTGGGTTCCCACTCAGTCTGTTCCCATTAGATCACACCCTTTCATTCAATCATGTCCCCACAACTCTCCTTCCTTCATACGATCTAAACATAAAAATGTTAAATTCACTCTGTGCATTAGACTCTTCAATCTAAAGGTTGTGGCATCCCATAAAACTATGGTCAAATGAATTTGTTGTGCTTTGATCTTGTTAACCTGACTTGTGTTATAGGTGTGTCGTCCACGGTCTTTTATGATATGTACGAAAAGGATGACCATTATTTTCACCTGTACAGGAGAAAAGTTGAGGTGGTAGATATCTGAAAGGTCCTAGAGGCATGTAAAAGAGGTTCATAGAGCTTAACAGAGAGGGTTTTAGGTCTTACCTGCAATAAAATGGTGACTTTCACTTGGGTTTTTAGCACAAAAGTGGATCAAACAAATATGTCTTCACCTCAGCTGCTTTGGAAATGAACCTTGGCTATATTAGCAGTTTTCCCATGAGCTGGTTAGTTCTGAGATAAGTTTTAAGGTAGAGGTAACATTATTTTCTCACTGATTGGGTTTGAGTCTCCAGATAATCATCAGGGTAGGTTCTGAGAGTGGGGACTGAGATACTATAAGGGCACCCTGCTATCCATGGGCCTGAGGAAAGCTTCAACTGCAAGATGTTTTGGGTGGGAAGGTGTATTGGTCAGGGTTCACTAGATCAACAGAATTCACAGAATGAAGAAAGGAAGGGAGGGAAAAATAAAAGTATTTATTAGATTAGCTCACAATGTAGTCCTAAATTTCGACCACACGTGAAGAGTCAGAGGAATCAGCAGCTGGTCGGGTGGTCTAAGAGCTGGGGCCCCAGGATTGAAGCAATCACCAATTCAGTCCAGTCCAAGATGTGAAGATAAGGAAGCTCTTCTGAGAAACGATGGTGAAGTTTCAGTTTGAAGAGCTGGAGGCCAACGATCTCAGACGAGAGCAGATCAAGAAGTTCTCCAAGGAAACAGCAAAGTTAGAGACTGACGATCTCCAATGAGAGCAGATGCGTTTTCCTCAGGAAGAGTCGCAGCTCAGCTCTACGCGGCTTTCTCCTTTTTATCTAAGTCCTGCGCCATCAGAACCCTGCTACCCACATTTAGGGCAGGACTTCCAGTTCAATCTGCTGTTATACAACCAAAGTCACATGATCTTAGGAGGGTCAAGAGGACAAACCAGACCAAGTATCACAAGTCCACCCCTTGTCAACTTGACTCCTAACCCAGTCTCTTTTAAATCACACCAATCTTCAAATAAATAGAACATCAATATCACGCCTAACATGACAAAGCTATCCCACGTGCAACTGGAAACGCACCAGTCACTTCCCCTGAATAGAAGGCAGGACCTCCTGATTGATACTTATTCCTAATACTTAAATATTGACATAAGTCCATCAATGCTATATTACATGATAAAGAAATAAGGCAGGAGATAAGATAGAGATATCTGCCTAGCACATATAAATATATATACACAAATATATAACAATTACAAACCTCGTTTCTGCAACTGGTTTCGTGGCCGTAGGTGGTACCTATAACTACCTTCTTCTACTACCCATTCTATATTTCCCCTACCATCAGCCAGCACTTTGGCAGGTCTCATTTCTTTACCTGGAGGGGTGACCCACACCTTCATTCCTGGAGGATCTGAGACATTTGCCATCCGGCCCGGATTAGATTGCTCCATTTTTCCATTGATTTCAATAACAGGACATGGCAATACTAGGAGACGCCCCAAGGGATCTTCTGCCTTCCAGGTATACTTTTCCTTACTCCCATTGTGGAGTAATAATCCAATTTCCCCTTGGTAATCTGGATCAATAACCCCAGCCAGCACCATAATTCCATCCTTAGCCTGTTGATTTAAAGGCATGAGGAGCCCAAAGTGGCCAGGGGAAACTCTTAATTTCCAACTCAATGGGATCATTGTTGTGCCTCCTGGTGGAAGCATTCCTGCTTCCGAAACTAAGATCTGGAGGCCAGCAGAACATAAGGTTGCGGGGACAGGAAGCAAAAATTTTCCTAGTGGGTCACTAGGGGTAATGGTGAGTGGTACCATTCCCAGTTCCACCCCTTGGTTCCTGAACCCATAAATTCTGGCTATAGGGGAAACAGTACCATAGAGGGAACCTTATTCAACAAATATACAGCTTTTTGAAGAACCTTGCCCCAGCCTCGCAAAGTATTGCCCCCTAGCTGACGCCGTAACTCAGTCTTCAAAAGGCCATTCCACCGTTGTATCAAACCAGCCACTTCAGGATGGTAAAGAACATGGTAGGACCAGTGAATCCCATGAGCATGAGCCCATTGCCACACCTGTTTGGCCATGAAGTGAGATCCTTGGTCAGAAGCAATGCTGTGTGGAATACCATGGCGATGG
>PVJS01011813.1:17858-45185 GCA_004027185.1 Glis glis
ATTCTGTAAGCCCATGGATGGTAGTTTGGGCAGAAGCTTTATATGCAGGGAAAGCAAATTCATACCCAGAGTAAGTGTCTATTCCAGTGAGGACAAAGTGCTGCCCCTTCCAGGACGGAAGGGGTCCAATATCATCAACCTGCCACCAGGTAGCTGGCTGATCACCTCGAGGAATGCTGCCATATCGGGGGCTCAGCGTCGGTCTCTGCTGCTGACAGATTGGGCATTCAGCAGCGGCCGTAGCTACATCAGCTTTAGCAAGTGGGAGCCCATGTTGCTGAGCCCGTGATACCCTCCATCCCTGCCACCATGGCCACTTTGTTCATGAGCCCACTGGGCAATGACAGGGGTGGCCGAGGAAGGAAGCTGACTGCTATCCACAGACCGGGTCATCCCATCCACTTGATTGTTAAAGTCCTCCTCTGCTGAGGTCACTTTTTGATGGGCATTAACATGGGACACGAATATCTTCACATTTTGTGCCCATTCAGAGAGATCTATGCACATACCTTTTCCCCAAATGTCTTTCTTGCCAATCTTCCAATCATGTTCTTTCCAAGTCCCAGACCATCCAGCCAAACCATTGGCCACAGCTCATGAATCCGTATATAAACGTACATCTGGCCATTTTTCCCTCCAAGCAAAGTGCACAATCAGGTGCACTGCACGAAGTTCTGCCCACTGGGAAGATTTCCCTTCACCACTATCCTTCAGGGATGTCCCAGAGAGAGGATGCAGGGCTGCCACTGTCCATATTCGGGTAGTGCCCGCATATCACGCAGCACCATCTGTAAACCAAGCCTGAGCTTTCTCATCCTCTGTCAACTGATCATATGGTATACCCCATGAGGCCATAGGTTCACACTGGGGGACAGAAGGCACTATAACATAAGTAGGATCCACGGGCATCTAGGCCACCTCCTCATGTAATTTGCTCATACCTTCAAGACCTGCTCGGGCCCTATCACATATGTACCATTTCCACTTGACAACAGACTGCTGCTGTGCGCATCCAACTTTGTGGCTTGATGGATCAGAGAGAACCCAGCTCATAATGGGTAGCTCAGGTCACATGGTAACCTGGTGGCCCATGGTGAAGCATTCAGTTTCCACCAAGGCCCAGTAGTAAGCTAAGAGCTGCTTCTCAAAGGGAGAATAACTGTCCGCGGATTACGGCAGGGCCTTGCTCCAAAATCCCAAGGTCCTCTTCTGCAACTTACTCATGGGGGCTTGCCAGAGGCTCCAGACAGCATCTCTACCTGCCCTGAGACTTCCAGTACCATAGGGTCTGCTGGATCATAGGGCCAAAGTGGCAGAGCTGCCTGCACTGCAGCTTGGACCTGCCGCAAAGCCCGCTCCTGTTCTGGGCCCCACTCAAAACTAGCAGCTTTCCGAGTTACTCGGTAGATAGGCCGGAGTAACACACCCAAATGAGGAATGTGTTGCCTCCAAAAGCCAAATAGGTCCACCAGACATTGTGCCTCCTTCTTAGTTGTAGGAGGGGCCAGATGTAACAGCTTATCCTTTACTTTAGACAGGATATCTCGGCATGCCCCACACCATTGGACTCCTAGAAATTTCACTGAGGTAGAAGGCCTCTGGATTTTAGCTGGGTTTATTTCCCATTCCCTGGCACGCAAATGCTTCACCACCAAGTCCAGAGCGGTGACTACCTCTTGCTTGTTCGGCCCAATTAACATAATATCAATATAATGAATCAGAGTAATACTATCCAGAAGAGAAAGTCTATCAATATCCCTGCACACTAAATTATGACATAGGGCCGGGGAGTTGATATACCCCTGGGGCAGAGTAGTAAAGGTATACTGCTGGTCCTGCCAGCTGAAGGCAAATTGCTACTGGTCATCCTTATGAACTGATATGGAGAAGAATACATTAGCCAAGTCAATGGCTGCATACCAGGTATCAGGAGACATGTTAAACTGCTCTAACAAGGAAACCACATCCAGCACTGCAGCTGCAATTGGAGTCACTACTTGATTAAGTTTACGATAATCAACATTCTCCAAGTTCCATCTGTCTTCTGCACAGGCCAAATAGGAGAGTTAAATGGGGATGTGGTGGGAACCACCATCGCTACATCTTTCAAGTCTTTGATGGTGGCACTAATCTTTGCAATCCCTCCAGGTATGTGATATTGTTTTTGATTCACTATTTTCCCAGGGAGAGGTAGCTCTAATGGCTTCCATTTAGCACTTCCCACCATAATAGCCCTGACTCCACAGACTACAGAACCATTGTGGGGGTTCCGCCAAGTACTGAGTATGTCCATACCAATAATACATTCAGGGACTGGAGAGATAACCACAGGATGAGTACAGGGACCCACAGAACACACTGTAAGTCAGACTTTGGCTAGAACACCTTGGATCACCTGACCTCCATAAGCACCTACATTGACCGGAGGACCACAATGACCTTTAGGATCACCTGGGAACAACGTCAACTCAGACCCAGTGTCCAGCAGTCCCCTAAAAATCTGATCATTTCCTTTTCCCCAATGTATAGTCACCCTAGTGAAAAGCCGTAGGTCCCATTGATGAAGGACGGAGAAAGATCAACAGTAGAACTTTTCGGTTCTGTACCAGAGCCCTTCCTCAAGGGGACCTGGCCTCCCCGTCAGTCAAGGGGTTCTGGGTCAGTAAACTGACTCAAGTCTGGGAACTGGTTGAGAGGTCGTGATTCTCCACTTTTATGATTGAAGTCAGACTGGTATATCAATTTTCAAATTTTTCTGTTTATACAAATCCAATGAAAATTTTGGTGGGTTTCCCGTCTATTTGACTTCTGGGGACACCATGACTAATCAGCCAACGCCATAAATCTGCACGAGTCAAGCTCTTCTGCTCATCGTTCCTCCTCTGCTGTGCATTATAATAGGTGCGACTTCCTTGCCTTTGACTGTTGAAAGCCGACACCTGACCCTTGTTACGGGAACCAAGAATACCCATAACACCCAAATCCAAAAATTGGTCAATTGTGTCTCCCACCATAAGTTCTGACATACAGAGGATAGCAACAGCAGAGCCCTTCAAGGATGATGGTGCCCCCCTCACAAATTTATTTCTTAAAGTACGGGAGAAGGGAACGTCCTCAGGACGTGTCCACTTTGGAAGACAGGATCCCAAACATCAAATCCACTCCAGCATTTCAATCTTCTCAGCCTTTGAATCACCTCATCACAGAAAACCAAGGGAGGTCAGGCATTTCCAAATCACCTACAGTAAGCCGTCTTGTGGTCCATACTTCAGCCAACCAACCAAATAAGCTATTAGTCCCCTTTTTAACTTTACAAGCTGCTGCATTACATTTAGAATCTCTGCACAATGGGCCCATATCAACAAATTCAGCCTGATCTAATCGTATATTATTCCAACCATTATCCCACACCCTTAAAATCCATTCCCATACATATTCCCCAGACCTCTGTTTGTATGAGTTAGAAAACTCAATAAGTTCTTTCTGCGTATAGCGTTCTTCCTCATGGGTCACAACCTGCACCTCACCTCTATGGGCCCGCTTAGGCTTGCTCCTAGTAATAGGTCTAGAGGAAAAAGTGGGTGGCGTGGGTAGGTCCTGAAGTGTATCAGCATTCCCTTGCTCTGTAACCCTAGACAATGCTGGAGTATTTCTCCCAGGGGAAGGTCGAGAAGCCAATTCTGTAGAGGGTGGGAATCCTCATCTACCGGCAGGACAAACCCCTCAGAATGCTCAAATTCAATGTCCCCAGCCTCTTCAGAGTCCTCCCAGATGTCCCTGTTCCACTTTTCAGGATCCCATGGTTTTCCTATCAGAGCCCTCACCTTAACTGCAGACACCTGTCTAGGCCGAGAATGAACCTTATGTTGCAAATCAGCCAATCTCAGGATGAGGGCCTGTGTGATCTTCAGCAATCTCTGTTCTTTGACTACAGGAGATAAGACTCTCCCTCAACGCACACCGGCTTACTGTTAGGTCTGATATATGATACTGAAGCTTATCATTTTCCCACGCTAATTTCTCAAGTGATGCCAGGAGTAACCAGCCAACATCAGTATATTCCTTAACATTTATAAAATGGTCAAACATATGAAAGATAGAATCACTAAACTCTTTGCTCTTCACAAGAGGAGAGTTAGGGTAATCAAAAGGGTCCACCTTTTGTATAATTTTAAATAGTTCACACCACAGAGAATCAGTATCTCCCTTACTAATTGAAGGACGGCCTTCACTCACTTTAGGCTTAATCAAATTGGAGAGCCAGCTCCAGAAGCCAGAAAACCAACCAAAAAAACACATTCTTGTGAATTCTGTTACTCTGCACCCCACTCCGGTACCAATTTTTGTATTTGTCAGGGTTCACTAGATCAACAGAATTCACAGAATGAAGAAAGGAAGGGAGAAAAAAAAGGATTTATTAGATCAGCTCACATTGTAGTCCTTAGTTTCGACTGCACGTGAAGAATCAGAGGAATCAGTAGCTGGTCGGGTGGTCTAAGAGCTGGAGCCTTAGGATTGAAGCAACCACCAATTCAGTCCAGTCCAAGATGTGAAGATAAAGAGCTCTTTGGAGAAACGATGGAGAAGTTTCAGTTCAAAGTTTCGAGGCCAGCGATCTCAGACGAGAGCAGAAGATCAAGAAGTTCTCCAAGGAAACGGCAAAGTTGGAGACTGATGATCTCAAACAAGAACAGATGCATTTTCCTCAGGAAGAGTCGCAGCTCAGCTCTACACGGCTTTCTTTTTCTTTTTATCTAAGTCCTGCACCTATCAGAACCCTGCTACCCATATTTAGGGCAGGACTTCCGGTTCAATCTGCTGTTATACAACCAAAGTCACATGATCTTAGGAGGGTCAAGTTGACAAACCAGACCAACTTTCACAGAAGGAAGGGGCTCAGATCAGCTCAGTTTGGTGAATGTCACATTTGATGAGACAGATACCCAGGTGGAGACAAGCAGCTCGATGAATGTCTGGGTTTCTGGAGGAGGTTTGGTCTGGAGGGATTGTTCTGTAAGTATCATGTAGAAATTACCAGAGAATAGGCAAAGGAGAGATGCAAATCTAAGCTAGGAGTACTCAATATGAAGAAGAAAGTGTGGAAAACTGACACCAGGAGGAAGGTAAAAAGAACAGAATTGAATTTTTATGATGGACCATATGCACTGAGATCTGGAGATTAATTATTGCACGTGTTCACATGCAAGTCATTAAACGTCTTGAGTAGAGGGCAGGAGGGACAGTGGAAGGAATGGATGAGATACTTTGGAAGGATGGGATTGTAAAGGAAACAGACACCACAGCAAGTCTGGGAAAGAAGGATTGTTCTGTTCTATCAAAAACATTGTTCCTATGGAAAAAATAAATTTCAGGTATTGTCATATACTTCAGTTGTGGCCAGATTAAACACCAAAATGTGAAGAATGAAAAATATTTTGAAGATAAGGCAGAAGAACATCTTAGCATATGACACACTGTATAAACAAAATATGGAAAGCACTACCATAAGGGGAAATATTGGTAGTTCCATTCATAAATAAACAAGATTTAAATGAAAAGTCTGGTCAGATAATAGATCATATAACAAACTAAAAAAGTCCTTCATATTTATTAAAATTAATTCTTATGCATCTATCAAAAAAGACATTTTATAGAAAATGTGTAACATACTTGGATAGGCATATCATAAAAGATAAGCCACCTGGGCAAGGTGGCACACACCTGTTGTCCTAGCATTTAGGAGGCTGAAACAGGAGGATTTCAAGGTTGAGGGCAGCCTCAGCAACTTAGCGAGATCCTGTCTAAAAATAAAAATGGTCTGGGGGTATATAGCTTGGCGGTACAGCCTGCCTGGGTTCAATTCTCAATACCACCAAAAAAAAAAAAAAACAAAAAGTGAGAGAAAGAAACTGAATGGCCGATGGATCAAAAAATGTCAAACTTAATAGAAAGCTAAATAAATAAATACATAATGAAATCACAATTGGTCATATATGCCCAATGGATATATAAATAGTAAAAATTCAGTACATACCAAATTTTCCTCAAATGCAGAATTGTAGCGTTGGAGGCACTGTAAGTTGGTATAGCCATTTTGAACTACACTAGTATATTTTAAGGTGTGCACACTGTAGCCCATCAACTCTATCCTGATGTCTTGCTTTCCTTCATCAAAATGGGTACATAAAGAATTTGCATATGCTGATGAGAAGGTGATTTCAAATGCAGACACATAAAGGGAAAATGAGCCTATTCTTCCCCAACATGGAAACAGTGCCCAGTATTTCATTTGTGCTTAGGTGACAGAAGCAAGGTTGTATGTAGCATTTAAAATATTTGCACACATACAGGCTTTCATTGTGCACTACCAGTCTACTCTGAGTTTCTATGCACAGGTTTCTGTGATATAAAATGGGGACAAACTGCTGAAATTTCACCTAGGAAGTTCCATTTTTAATGTAACCTTGTTGTGTATTGACAAGTCCTTTATTCTCAGAACAAATAAAATAAAAATCAAGATCCAAAGACAAAATATACCTATTTAAATAATGATCAATGTTTTCCTCTGATTAGATGTGTTTCCCTTTGCTCTGGAATAAAAGATCTTAACAATTTTTTTTTTCAAACAAGTCAAAGGAAAAGCCACAATGATGAGTACATTTCAAAATTTAGATATTAACTTTTATTCTTCCTCTAAACTTTCCATACTTTCTCAATTAAAATATGCTGAAATGATCATTTCAAAGTTCCATGTTTATGATATCCAATAAGAAAATATCTCTAAATACTTATGGTATGTTACTATAAAGTGCTTTAAATAGTTCAATTTATAATATCTAATAAGTAGGAAACCATTTTTAAATACCGATGGTATATTACTATAAAACCCTTTTAATGCATCAGTCCTGACGGGTAGGGAATCGTCATCAACCTGTTCTGTGTTTATAAAAGTGAGGGCAATATTACTTGGTTTGAAGTATCGTGAGGTACAATAACTAGTTTGGATATTTGTTTTCCTTGGGCAAAGACATCTTGTCAAAGGGTGTTGTGATTGTCCTCCAAATATGGCTTGTGATTCACTGATGTGATCCAAGCCTTTGAGTTGCTCTGGAAATGTAGCATTGCTGGAACTGGGCCTGCAAGGACCATGGCTCCAGGTCCTTTGTGCTTGGGTTTCACAGCCATGGCCCTTCTGCTGGTCCAGCCCACGCTGCCCCACTCACTTGCCCAGGCCCTCCTCCAGGAAGACTGTGGGCACCTCTAGTGATAATGGGGCCTGGCCATTCCTTCCTCAGTGTTCTGCAGTCTCAACCTGGGTCGAGCTTTTTCATGTCACTGGCATGTACATCGCAGGGCCAACTCTAAGAAGGGCTGCTCCTCTCCTGGGCCTCACTGCTCAGGGCTAAGCTGATCTGAGGCTTTGCACACACTAGACAGCAGCGCTGGCTGCTGTAGAGGTAAAGACCAGGCTCCAGGCATGCAGAGGGGCCCCATGGGGTCAGCTCATTGGCACAGCAGTCATTGCCTTTCTGGACCTGGCTTCATCCTGCCTACTTGATAGCTCTTTCCTTACCTCTGCTATTTTGTTTCCTTTTTGATCTATGGTGTCTAGTTCAGTGACATCATGATGAGCTCCAGAGCACTGGCTCGGGTGTCTGGGAGGATTCCTCTGACTCTTGCCTTGTTGACTTCCCCTGCATTGCATTTCCTTCTCAGCTCTAAGAAGGGCAGGTGGTCCTGCATCCACCAGACCTTCCAGCCTATCCTCAGGGCAGTGCAGCACCTTAGGATGCAGGGACCAGATTGCTGCTCCCACTGACCCCCCATCCTTCCTCATCCACAGAGGGGTGGCACAGGCAGGAGTTTGGCCCAGGAGCCAATCAGCAGCAGGGCATCAGAGGGATGTTTGGTGGTTTGCTGGGGTATGGGCAGTCCTGGCTCTTCCAGGACCCTCAGATGTTATACGTGGAATTATTTTCTTTAGAGATTCATTTTCTTTGGGGTTTCATTTTTCTGATGAGGATGACAGCCACTTCAAACCTAGGGTACAAATGCTGTGCATGTGTGCCAGCGCATGGGTAAGGAGCAACACTTCTGTGAGCTTTCAGTTCACAACCCTCTCCATGAGCCCAGTGTTTCTCCAATTTCTCCAGGAGCAAACCTCCAGCCCACCGTGGGAGAGGTATGGATTGGCATGGCCTGTGGCCCCCCTGCCAGTGCCCACAGGCTCTTCCCTGCCTCTCAGGCTTCTGTCCGGCAGTCCCAAACCCTCCCTGGAGGAGACAGGGCTCCATGCTCAGAGACATCCCACTCAGCTTGCATTTGGAATTTTCACCACCCTCCTACAACCAGCTTTCTGTGCTTTAAATATATCTTCAGTTTTCTTGCTTGCTAATGGTTTTTCCCCATTTTCTATGTTGCTCTGGATTCATAGCTTATTTTTTAAATCCCTTTGTCATCGTTCATTGTTGTTTGGGAAGGCAGAAGTGATCACTGCATGCTCCTTGACCTGCCATCCTGCCATCTCTACCTGTGACTCTCATGGGCCAGAAATGTGAAAAGTCAGACTCAGAAGAGGAAAAGACACGCTTGACCTTTAAAGTGTTGTGTGGCCTCAGGCTGCTCCCATACAGTTTAAGTTTGGCTTAAAGGTTTGTCCCTGTGTAGTGAACTAACCCAGTGTGCAAACACTGCGGCTTGTCCAAGTCACTGAGGTTCACACTCTGCTCAGATGAGACTGACAGGCACTGTAAGCAATCAGGCTGTGGCTGTGCCCCCTTCCCTTTCCTGCAGGGTACTTTCTTTTCCCCGGCTGTGACTATAACCTGCCCATGTGATGGAGCAGGCATCCTGAGCCATTTTGGTCCAGACTGCTGCTCAATTCTAGAATCATAAACAGACATGATTATGATATGTATAATTAGGTTTGTTGTGAGTTTGCTTCTTAACGGGAGTATTTCTTTCTTTGGACAGCATCACTTTGGATATTGGGCACAGACCACCCCAGTGCTGGAAAACTATTTGTGGCGATCATCTTCCCCCAGGCTTCACATCTTGGCCTTGTACAGAGTGATGTCGTTGTAGACCCTGAAGTGGTTCAGCCTGTGTGGTCATGGCGTTCTGGGTCGACCTAGAGAGGAGGACACCCAACTTCTGGTTGTTCCAAGCGGACCCTGTGCTCTTCCCCAGGTTGCTCTAGGCGGGTCCCCATGCCCGCTCCCTGGTTGTTGCAGGCAGGTCCTGTGCCCTCCTTCTGGTTGGCTGTAGGCCGGGCCACACAGCCTCCCCCTGGTTGTTTGAGGCCGGACCCTGTGCCCTCCCCATAGTTGGTCTAGACCAGCCTCCATGACCTCCTGCTGGAGAGTTCTAGGCTGACACCCTCCCTCTGAGTGCTCCAGGCTGGAACCCATGCTCTCCTCTGTCCTTCCCATAAGACATCACAGTACCCAGCCCACAATTATCCAGATGTTACTATGTGCCATGTACTGTCCTAGGCAGTTTACAAATACCACTTCACTTTCTCCTCGTAACAACACTAGGAGGTAGGTACTCTAACGTCTCTGTCTTGTGGCAAGGAAACTGAGTCAGAAAATGGCTTAGACAGTTGCCCAAGTTGCACAGCTTGTGGGTGGGAGCCAGGACTCAGTCCCAGCCCAGCCTGGCCCCTCTGCTCTCCTGGCCACCTCCTGTCCTGCCACTGTGCTTCCTGCCACTGAGGACAAGAGCCACACTCACCAAGGGCTGTGCGTCCCACCCGATCTCTTGACTCTCAGTGTGTGTCTCTGGATATTCCTTCCTTGGTCCCTGAGCAGCGTGGTGGATGTGATTCAGAAACTTGGCTGGAAGACAAGGCACAAGTTACGTAGAAGCCAAAGTTTAGAGGAATAGGAGTGCCCCCCTTACTCAGGTAACAGGGTTCCTTAGGGCAGAGTGAGCTGGCCTCAGGCCTGAGCCTCCAGCCAGGCTGCCTGGTTCTTCACTTATCTTTCAGTAAACATGCTGAGTACTAAACACCCTGTTCTAGGCAGAGCTGAGCAAGGCAGAAACCGCCCCTCTCCTCAGAGGCATGGGGGAGGGAACGGGGCATATGACATGCATGCATGAGAGGGAACCTGAGTGTGGCAGAGAGTGGTTCACACTGAGGAAAGGAGCCGGAAGGGGGTGCTGGGGCAGGGAGAGAAGGCCTTGCTCATCCCAGGAGCCTCCCTGGGCCTTTCCACATAGCACAGAGCCCTCCACTGGCCTCTCCCCTGACCTGCTCCTTCAGCCCCTGAGCACCTGCCCCAGTGACTCCTAGTCCCCAACTCCACTGCCTGAGGGAGGGGCCGGCTTTCGGTGCCATCACCACACAAGCCCGTGCCCTGCTCTGCTGTCGAGGTGTTCACAGGCCTGCTTCCTCACCTCTCCTTCAGTGTGTTATGAGACCCCACCCAGACTCAGCCCACTCACTAGCCCACCATTATAATGCAACAATAACAGCTGGCGTTTCCCAAGCACCAAGTACCAGATACAGTTCTAAGCACCGTGTCATTCTGCTTAATCCTCCTAATGACCCTAAGAAATAGATTCAGAAAGGTTAAAAAGAACAAAACAAAAGCACTGCCCCAATCGCAGTTAACGAGTGTCAAAACCAGGATTCAAACTCAGTTAATATGACCTCAGAATCCCTGTGTGTAACATCAGAATGTTTTCTGAGTGTAAAAATGTGATGGTAAGGGCATTAGGGGCATTTTCTTGGCTTAACGGGTAATGAATTGGCATTAGGGGTGAATATGTCAGTCTCTTTTGAGCTTAGTTAATATGTGTCCAGTTTCCAGGATCATAGCAGAGGACCCTGATGTAACACTACCCTGAGAGTTCTCTCCAGTTATCTGCCTCTCTGTGCTCTATCTCATGGTATTCCCAAACCCCAGCACTTACCATCTGCAGGTTCCTCTAAGTTATCATGTCAAGACATCGGTTTTCTGGTGATTGTGTGAACTAGAGAAAAACAGCATCAGAGCTCACATTAGAACATAAGCCCCTGCCTCTAACACTCCCCTTAAACCAGGCACCCATGGAGCGCATATCTGGCACATTCCAGGTTCTACGCTGGGTGCTGGGAACAAAGTCAAAGGAGGCCCTCAAGGACCCACAGTCTAGAGTGCGCTGTCCAGCACAGGGGCTGCCAGCCACAAGCAGCTACTTGGATTTATTTTCATTTAATTTACAATACTGGCGATTGAGCCCATGGGTGCTCTATGACTGAGCTACATCCCCAGCCCTTTTTATTTTTTATTTTGAGGCAGGGTGTCCCTAAGTTGCCTGGGCTGGCCTCGAACTTGCCATTTTCCTGACTCCACCTCCAGAGTCACTGGTTTGATTTAACTGAAATTAAACACAATGAAATGTTCAGTGCCTCAACACACTAGCTGCAGCATCTCAAGCGCTCAGTAGCCCAGTGGGGCTGATGGGGGCAGTTTGGGCACAGCACAGATACAGAACGTCCTCGTGGCAGGGCGTTTCCAGGAGGCAGACAGGCTGGGCAGTCAAGCCAGGTGAGGCAGACAGTGCTGTGCACAGGAGGGCAGGGCCGACGCGCCACCTTGCAGCTCCGAGTTCTGGATCTCTGGATCAACACGAGGATGGAGGAGGTTCCTTTTCGCCTGGGCTCTGGCCCCCTTCGTGGTAACTGACCTGATGTAAAGCTAAGCGAGGTCAGCAGGAGGGAGGAGAGGAGAGCGAGACACTGGAGGGGCAGGAGGAGGAGCATGCGCACTAAGATACATGTGTAGTTATGTCACTCTGCGTGCTATTATCACTCTATCAGCAAAGCATAATTTTTATAGATGAAAGTAAACAATCGAGTGAGCAGGGGAGAAGCCTCCGTGCCTGTCACGTGTCCTTCACGTTCACCGAGGCAGGAACAGAAGAAGGGGCAGGTCGGGTGTGTGGAGCAAAAGCGGCCCGGTGACTGGCAGGTGCGTGGGGTGCAGGGGAGGCAGGAGGAAGGCCCCTTGCTTTGGACAGGAGCTGCGGTGGGGGGGTTGTCTGAAGCTGAATTCGAGACCTGATGGCCTGGTGGTCTTTAGGGGGCGCGCGTGTCACGGAACTGGTGGTAATCGCGCAGGACAATGTGCGGTGAGAGGAGGGGACATTGCGGCACAGAATCCACTGCTTCTGGATCTGCAGAGGACGGTCTAATGCCAGAGGAAACCCTTTAGCAGATGAAATGAACCCAAAATGCAAACAACCAAGATGAATCCCTGCGAAACAGAATTACTGCAAAAGGAAAACTAGTAAAAGCCGCCCCCGTCTGCGCCCAAGTTGAGGTGGGAGATCAGTGTCATTCCTTCTCTTTAAGACCTGCTCATATTTCCTGGCCTTCCGGAGCTCCAGGCTGACCGCCATACTCTGTTGCCGCCTCACAGATGTATCTTTGCCTCGGTACTTAAATTTTCTCAGCCTCTCTTCTGGAGCATCTGAGGTAGGCATATTGACTACAAGTAAATCACCTGGCAGGGAACTGCTCACATTTTTTTCATGTATCTATTGGCCATTTGTATCTCTTCTTTCGTGAAGTGTCTATTCATTTCAGTTGCCCACTTCTTGATCATATTATTTGTTTTCTTAGTGTAAAGTCTTTTAAGTTCTTTGTATATCCTAGATATTAGACCTCTGTCAGAGGGATAGCTTGCAAAGATCTTCTCCCATTCTGTAGGCTTTCTCTTTAAGCTCTTGATGGTTTCCTTTGATGAGCAGAAGCTTTGTAGTTTAATGCTATCCCACTTATTAATTCTTGTTTTAATTTCCTGTGATTTAGAGGTCTTGTTGAGGAAGTTTCTACCTGTGCCTATAGATGGAGTGATGAACCTATGGCTTCTTCTAATAATTTCAGTCTCTGGTTTAACTTCCAAATCTTTGATCCATCTTGAGTTGACTCTTGTGCAGGGTGAGAGGTAAGGATTCAGCTCCATTTTTCTACAGGTAGATAACCAGTTTTCCCAGCACCATTTGTTTAAAAGACCGTCCTTTCTCCAATGTATGTGTTTGGCACCTTTGTTGAAAATCAATTGTCTATAAGTTTGTAGACTTGTTTCTGTGTTTTCTATTCTCTTCCACTGGTCTGTGTGTCTATTTTTGTGACCAGTTCCATGCTAATTTTGTTACTATAGCTCTGTAGTATATTTTGAAGTCAGGAATTGTGATGCCTCCTGAATGGTTCTTATTGCTGAGAATTGCTTTGGCTATTCTGGGTCTTTTGTTTCTCCATATGAAATTAATGACTGATTTTTCTAGCTCTGTGAAAAATGATGTTGGTATTTTGATAGGGATTGCATTGACTCTGTAGATCATTTTTGGCAGGAGGGCCGTTTTCATAATATTTATAAATATGACTCATTGTGATTATCTTAAAATTAAAATGTCTATTCAACCATAACTCATAATATTTTACATAGCATAATCTTAGCAGATAACTGGATTCTGGGACTAATGATTGAGTAATAATGATATTGAAGAGCACAAACTCATGCAGGGATGTGAGTGAACAAGAATGCAAAGGTGGAGCCAGGCGTGGTGGCGCACCCTTATAATCCCAGTACTTTGGGAGGCGGAGACCGGAGGATCCCGGTTCGTGGCCAGCCTAAGCGCGCGCGTTCCCTCTCTCTCTTTCTCCCTCTCTCTCTCCTTAGTGAGGCTGTCCGCAACTTTGTGAGACCCGGTTTCAAAATAAAGTATAAAAAATAGGGCCTGGGGCGTAGCGCGGAGGTAGAACGCCCCTGCGTTCAGTCCCTGGTACTGAAGAAAAAAAAAGAATGCAAAGGTGGCAAGACCACATTTGACTTGCCAAGAATGTGGCCAGCCGAAATGGGACAGAGGTGCACAGAATTCAAACCTGATGGTGGGCTGGTCACAATCCACCTCTGTCTAGCTCTTTGTGGGTTTTGAAAACCAGATTGAGATCTCTAGGCCATGTGCTTTGAGGACTCATCAGAAACAGGATACGGTAGAACCTGTTATTTCTCCTCCTTTTAATTATGTTGATGAAAAAAAGAGATGTGAATATATTCCTATTAAAACCCCAAGAAGAATAGAATGAATACATGAATTTCACCTCTCTAACATTCTTGGCATTATATGATCATATTTTTATAGATTAACCCAGCTCTGTACAAATACAATAGCATCTGACACTTGACACTGCTGACAAAACAACAACACAAACTGCATCAGAGTTTTAATTCCAGAGGTTTGCCTGTCACCAGCACCTTGAACCGTGCTTCACTGTGGTAGGTGGAGCTCGTGAAGAAACAGCTGTAGTCCCTGCCATCGCAAGGGTGGATGGGATGTATCCTCAGGGCCACCTGCCCTTTGGTGATGTTCTCCTTTCAGGAGCTCGGTCCTCCCTCGGTACTCCAGGCTCTGCTGCTACAAGTGGTCCTGGGACACGCTGTGGTAGTTCATCAGACCTGAAGAATTGTTGCGGTACCATCTGAACTCCATGCTGTGGGCATCAGTAGGCGGGCTGAGGTAGCATGACAGCATGGCCTCGTCTGCTACGAAGACAATGACAGGCAAGTGTGTTCCTATCACATGGAACTGCCCTGCAAGTGATCAGGAAAAGGACAGTCACTGTGGAGAAAGTGGTAGCATGGTTGTGACTCCCTGGTGAGCAGGGAAGTACACCAACTAATGAATGTACTCACCTGTGGCCAACTAACAGCACATCTGACACAATGATGCTCAGATACATGGTGGGAATAAGAAGTATACCAGGATGTGATGCCAGTGTGCAAAAGGATAGGATCCTAATCAGACTTGAGTGTGTTTCCCCATTTGCCTAAGAATTGAATTCAAATTCATATGAATCACTTTAAGTCTCATAAAACTGCAGATATTCTAGAATATTACCCTCATTTTATAGTTGAGTGAGTCAGTGTTTTAGCACATTTCCCCCAAGTACATAATTAGCAAGGCACAAACTGAGGATTCAAACACTAGTAATCAAAAAAATCTCTTGGTTTGAACTATGTATTATTCAATATAATATATCTATAGTATATATATTATATACAATGAAACATAATGTGAAACCATAAAAGCAATGATTTAATATGAAGAAAAAATGGGAAACTATACAATATTTTGCATTTTAAATAACAAATGTGACAGCATTTGTACAAAAATAATTCTACAATATCATTATAGTTTGTCTCTAAGTAAAGGCATTATGAATACAAAAGACAAATATCAAAATCATATTGGATTTTGCCTAGTGGAAAACATTGAAAGTAATCTCTTCATTCCTTCCTTAGAGTACTTTTGTGAGAATATTGGTGATGCAAACCCTTTCTCCTTCTCTTTGATATATATGTGGTTATTTTTTAAAGCTACGTTTGCCTCTTGAATTTTAATTCTCAGAAATGTCTTTCTTAAGCCTTGGGCTTGAAATGTAAACAGAAAAGAGGATAATACTCTTGTCTCTCTGTTACTGTTCAAGCTCAACCTGGGTACCTGGTTACAAGTTGTACGTATGTGTCATAAAGAGAGGAGGAATTCTATTTTTCCTTCAGATAAACACAATCAGCTAACACAGATGCTAACCCAATTCCTGGGTAAAAGTAAGATGAATAATGTGTAGGACATGCTGCTGTCAAATTTTCTTGAGTAAAAGTTTTAGATATTCTCTACATTTATGGAGATAATATTTTATAAATTAATGAGATTTCATTTTTAATTTATTCCACAATAATAATAATCATCATATTTTCCTTATGGATTTTTATATGCAGGTAACCTCCATTCATAGAGTGCATCAATTTGTATCAACTATCTCACATTTATTTGATCTTTTTGTAAACATGGTAGGGAAGTTACTATTAAGATGAAATTTCATTCTTTTGAATAATTGAATAATAATAATAATGATGTGTGATGGTGCAAGTGTGTAGAAATGGTAGTTCTTACAGACTTCTTGTGGGGATGTAAGTTGGTGTAGCCATTATGGAAATTGGTATGAGGGATTTTCCATAAACTAACAAAGAATTACCGTGTTATATGCTAATCTTGGTACCAAGTATCTAACCAAAGGAAATTAGACCAGGATGTGGAAGAGATATTACTACTCCTCTGTTTATTGCAGCACTATTTATAACAGTCAAGATATGGAATCAAGTTAATGTTCTGTCAATAAATGCCTAATTTGTGTTATATATACAAAATACTCGACTATAAATTAAATGAAATATTATAATCTGGGACACATGGATGAATTGGATGGGTGTTGTGTTGAATAAAATAAAGCAGGCATAGAATGATCAATACTATACAATAACTCATTTGTTGATCTGAAAAGATGATCTCACAGAAATACAAAGCAGTATTTAGCAGATGTGGGGGGACACAGGGGAATTGAATGATGGAAGAGATTGGTAATCAGATACAAAATTAGAGTTAGAAAGAATAAGTTCTAGTGTTCTCTCGCAGAGTAGGGTGAACATAATTTACAATATTGCAGTGTTTATTTTACAATAACTAGAAAACAATTTCTGAATTTTCTCACCATAAAAGTGTTTGTGAATGAAGTAATCCAAATACCACAATTTGATCATTAGATATACAGGCATGTATTATGGTTAGATATAGAATTTCTCCTGAAGAGTTCATGTATTAATGTTCAGAGTTGATGTAATTAAGTCATGAGGGTAGAAACCTCATCAGTGGATAAGTCCATTGCTTGTTCTCTTGCTTCTGGCTTCCTGTGTGTTCGAGCAGAGCTTTGCTCTCTCCCTCTCTCTGCTTCCCACCTCTGTGCCCTGAGTTCTACAGATCCAGCCTGACTAGTTCTGAAAACAGTGAGCATGGCACTTTAATAGGGATTGCATTGAATCTGTAGATCACATTTGGTAGAATGGCCAACTTAATGATATTCTTTCTGCATATCCAAAAGCATGGGAGATTTTCCCATCTTCTAAGGTCTTCTTCAGTTTCTTTAGTGTTTTGTAGTTTTCATTGTACATGTCTCCTCCTTGGTTAGGTTTCCTCCTGGCATTTTATTGTTTTAGGGGCTATTGGAAGTGGGATTGCTTTCCAGATTTCTACCTCAGTGGATTCATGGTTGTGTATAGAAAGGCTTTTTGATTTTTTAAAAATTGATCTTATATCCTGCTACTTTGCTGAATTTAGCAGCTCCAGGAATGTTTTGGTTGAATTTTTAGGTTCTTCTAGATATATAGTCATGTCATTTGCAAACAGAAATAACTTCAGTTCTTTTTTTATTTGTCTTCCTTCGATTTACTTCTCTTGCCTTATTGCTCTGGCTAGAGATTCTAGTACTATATCAAAAAGATGTGGTGATAGTGGGCATTCTTACATTGTTCCTGATTTTAAAGGGAATTCTTGTAGTTGTACCCCATTCAATATGATGTTGACTTGGGGCTTATCATAAATTCATCTAACTATTTTGTAGAACGTTCCTTCCAATCCAATTTTGTGCAGTGTTTTTAGCAGGAATGATTGTTGGATTGTGTCAAATGTTTTTTTGGTATTTATTGAAATGATCATGTGATTTTTATTCTTAGCTCTATTTATGTGGTGAATTGCATTTATAGTTTTACATATGTTGAGCCATCCTTGCACCCCTGGAATGAAACTGACTTGGTTGTGATGTATAATTTTCTTGATGTGGTTTTTAACGTATGTCGCTCTTATTTTGTTTAGGAGTTTCGCATCTAAGTTCAATGATATTTGTCTGTCATTTTCTTTTTCTGAACTTTCTTTATTCAATTTTGACATTAAGGTGATACTGGATTGATAGAATGAGTGGGCGTATTGCATCACTTTATCTTCATGGAATAGTTTGAGAAGCATGAGACTTAGATCTTATATGAAAGTTTTATAAAATTTGGCTGGGAATCCATCTGGTTCTGGGCTTTTCTTTGATGAAAGTCTCTTTTTTGCTGTTTCAATCTCTTTGCTTGCTATTAGCTCTTTTAAGTTTTCTATATCTTCCTGATTTAATTTAGGTAGGTTGTATGTGTCTAGAAATTTGTAAATTTCTTCTAGGTTTTCAGGTTTATTGTAGTATAATTGTTCAAAATAGTTTCTGTAGATGCTCTTGATATCCATGCTGTCTGTGGCGATATCTCCTTTTTCATCTATTATTTTAGTAATTGGGTTGATTCTCTCTTTCTTTTGGTTAGGTTGGCTGAGGGTTTATCAATCCTGTTCATCTTTTCAAAAAACATCTTTCTGTTTTGCTGGAATTTTGTATTTTAATTTTGTTCTCTATTTCATTGATTTCTGCTCTGATTTTTAAATGATATATAACATAAAATTATGCATGCTAATGGAATAGCATGTGATATTTTGGTACATGCATACACTGGATATTTTTTAAGTCAGATTAATCATATCTACGTTCTCAGACATTTATTGTCTTCATTGCGAACTGTCTGGTCACAGGATGTTCACCTGCCCAGTCTTTCACACAACCTGCCCTGTCTGCCCAGGAGAAGGCTTCAGCCATGTGATACTGAATACCCAGACGTCTCTCTCTCTGGCTTCACACAGTGTCTTTGCACCTGACAGAGACCAGGGCTGGCATAAGGGAAATAGAATGGATTTTCCACGTGACAAAAATTACCACTTTTGGCAACATGAAGTGAAATGTCACACTTCCCAGCCTTCAGGGGACTGCTCCCCTGGTAAAACCCCAGCGAGGGGGTCGATGTGTCCTGGGGCCTCTGCAGCATGTGGAAGCCCTGCCCTGCACTCCAGGCTTAAGATTGGGGTGGATAATTACCAAAGAAAGGAGTGCTCCCCAGGAAAGCATCACAGAGGCCATGTTATCTGATGGGGAACCTGAGGCCCTGCAGAACCTCCCGACTCCAGAACCAGGTGAGCATCCATGGATGACAGCCCATGCAAGAGTGCAGTTGTAGCGGTGTGGGGATGGAGGTAAGGACCTGACATGTGCCACAAGGTCCCCGGCGAGGGCTATGGCCTCCAGGGTGCACCCTTCTCCTGGGTCCCTTGTCTCCTCCATGGGACATAAAGCCAGCAATGGCAGCTCCTCATTTCACATGATCACACTGCATGGAGGGAAATGTTACCACCCAGTCAGAAGCCAGATTAGTTTGATGTTGTTATTCACACCAGGTGGTGACAGGGATATTCTGTTTTGTCTATTTTGTAACACACACTCATACATATTCATGAAGGATTTTTATGACTTGCAGACATTTTAGAGCCCACTATGTGGCCCACTACTTGATTTCCCCTATCATGGAAGTGAATTTAAAAAAATCCCTTCTCTTGAAGGGTGTAGAGATTTGTAGTGGATTATTTAGTAAAATATTGCTTTGAAATTACCCTGGAGGTTATTTATTCCACATGTTTGGTTACATTATATGTGCTAATAAGAATCAGTATCAACCTTAATAAAAGTATGAACTATTTAGAGCTAAAATATACATGTTTCTTTAATTAATTCTATTTCATACAATTGCTTAGAGTCTGTAGTATCATAATGTGACAGAAGTAGATGAGGGAGGCAGGAGTGAGGAGAGATAGAGAGAAAGAGAGATTCTTTCATCAGATTGGTTATTTGGGGGGCAATAAACATGGCAATAGGATGTGTAGCTCACTGTCTTAATTATAGTATAACTCTAAAACACTAGCATTAAATGACTATTATCATAAGACTGAAAAAGGGTTGCCCAGTAAATATAGTTTTAAATTTAAAAATAAGTTAGGAATAATTTTAAATAATTTTCACATTTATAAATCCAATGTTTAAAAGTTCAGATGTAGAGAACGAATGTATAAAACAAATAGACAAATATATTACTAAAAATTTGCATAAACTGGATAAAGGCAATGAATGAAATACCAATAAACATAAATTCTGGATTCAAAAAGGAATAATCACAGGATACAAAAGAAGGATAAATATTAATTCTTTTAAATTGAGGGATGTGTGTTGGTCATATAAAAAATCTAAGGCTAAAATAATCAATGGCTAAAAATCATGAAAGCTAACAACTATTTTATAATAAGCATTAACTCAAAGGCTTATACTTATTATTAGGTAAGTAGTTTATACTATATTTTAATAGTATAATAGGAGAGATGGAACCAAAGCAAGACTGAGACTCAACAGGGCAAACATTGAGTCCTGCAGGTCCATATGTAGTATCTGGGACACACAGTAGCACGCCATGTGGCCTTGCTGGTTGCAGCCCCTGTGGCATCTCTCTTGGGCTGACTAGACTGTTTGTTGCATGCAGCTTTTCTTGGCAGAGGTTCCCCTTTCCTGGCATCTCTTAAATCATGAGGTCGTTATAGCAGCATTGGCTTTGCTGTGTCATCTTCATGCGTGGCCTTTTCAGGGGCTTCCCTCAAGGATTTCAACCTGCTACATACTACCTGTCCTCCCAGGCCTTCCTGGGAGGTGGAAGCCTCCATGGCAAGTTAACTCCAGCATCGTGCATTCCTGCAGAACCAGGACCATCTGGACAATGCTAAAGTCTGCCACAAGGTTGAGCAGTAGGTGGACACCCTTGAACCAGGGCTGCAGGGGCCTCTGAGTGTGTGGGCAGCTAAGCACAGTGAAATGAATTCTAGGGAGACAATTTCTTGCACCACCCTGTTTGAGCAGGGTACCCCCAAGACCTCTTCTCAAAACATCCTTTTTCTAACAAATTTCCATTATTATATCTTTGATCCTGTGATTGATAGTGAGAGAGATGAATGGCTGCCACCTCTGCCCCTCAGTAACTTAATTATGACAAGCTCCTCACAGGACTGCACTCATTATTTCACTGTAAACTCAAAGTATGGTAGAGGATCAGTGGAGACAAGCACAGGGACTGCCCTGCACATGGGGACTGTTAAAGCCTGAGAGGGACAACTGGGTATAATGATCTCCCTACCAGGACATGGATGTCCCAGCCCTGACCAAAAGTATTCCTGGCACCGAAACTCACTAATGAGATCCTGGAGACTTCCCAGAATTCCTCACAAAGGGAAAAGGAGATTTGAGAGGCTCTGTAATTCCTCAGATTTTAAGAGCATTTTCTCCCACTTTGTCAGTGTTGTCTCATATCCTGTATTTACACAATTACAAAGGAGTATAACAATATTGAAGAACATGTGGAAAATAAATAAAAAAGAAAGAAATCAACTGTAATACTCCATTCCCCTGTACAAAAATTATTATGTCTATGCAGTTTTTCTTCCTTTTTGCAGTGTTGTGGAACTCAGGGTCTTGTGCATGCTAAGCAAGTGCTTTAACACTGAGCTATACCCTCACCCTATGCATAATTTTAAGCTTTCACATTCATTCAATTTTATGCATACTTAGTAGTATTTAATACACCTTTTTCATGTAGAAGTGTTTTGTCTAATCTGAATATTATAGTGGTTGAATGATGGGACACCAATTTCTTCATTCTTCCTGGGCTAGCTGACATGCACATTGCTCCTAAGTTTGCTTGTGATAAACAACAGTGTGAGGTTACTTCTTCTGGATAGTCTGTGGAAGATGGGTTATTGGGCTTTCGAAGCCCATCGCCAAATTTTTAGACAAGATGTTGACCAATGATGCTGACCAGCATCAGAGCACACTAGGGGCACTGTGCTTCCTCCAGCATTTAACCACAGCAGCTAAATGTTTATTAGCATGATTATTTTTTATAACAGAGAAACTTAAGCATGTATATTAGTCAGTGGTCACTAGAGTAACGGCATTCACAGGGTATGTAATATGTAAGAGGGGATTGATCAAATCAGTTTACAGTCAAAAACTATGTAGTCCCAAATGGCTTCCTGCATGTGGAGATAAACAAACAAATCAGATAAACTCCTCTCCCCATAAACTTTTAAAATCATATAACTGACTACACTGTTGCAATATTGAAAACTGTTAGACCTTCACACTGAAATGAATCTGATAGAATTTTTCCTGAGCAGAGAAACAGTCTACATTCTGATGTACACAGTGAATAAGCATGTTTATCATGTCAGCTGATCGAAGAAATGAGATCCAAAGATAAAATTTACAAGAGAAGCACTGTAATGCTGCAACATGGTTACTTCAAACCCTTCACTCCCAGTTCGTACCAACTTGCCAGTAAGTCCAGAATCTCCCATTTAAAACACTCTGTGATTGATGGATATTTATATAAAGTCCACAAGTTATTTACCTTAAAAGAGAGCTTCTAGCGGGCCATGGTATTGCATACTTGTAATTCCAGTATTTCGGAGGCTGAGACAGGATGATCTCAGGTTCGAAGCCAGCCTCAGCAATTTAGTGAGGCCCTCTGCAACTTAGTGAGACTCTGTTTCCAAAAAACAAAAAGGACTAGAGGTGTAGCATGGAGACAGAATGTCCCTGATTTCAATCCTCAATACCATCAAAAAGAAAGGTAGCTCCCACAGATCTGATGACCTGAATCTGAATATCAAGCTTGTTCAGAGAACAATCTTATATAATTATTGAATGTAATTACTCAGCATTTCTTTTTCTATTAATTGTGGGCAACAAAGAAGCAGAGTAAATCAGACCTTCCAACCTGAAGACTTTCCATGGTAGGGAGTGAAGCAAAGAAGTGAGGAGAGGAAAGGAGAGAAGAAAGTATACGTGGAGACTGTCTATCAATTCAAAGAATAAAGAGGCGCCTTGGCTTGAGCATGGAATTACATCTTGTTGAGATAAGGATTAGGGTCCGTCTTTGAGACCTTTTAGAATAGACAAAGATAGGCAAATAAATTGAGGACTTAGAGGTAGACCAGCCTGCATCTTTTAATACCTAATAAAGATGATGCAAAAAAGGTTGACAGCGGCCTCACTCTGTAGGCTGCTATACACAAAGAGACCAAATAGGAGCACTTGTAACCTGATGGTGGACCACTACTTCCATTTGCAAGGAAAAATGACATCCTTATAGGGTCCTTGTGTATAGCCTATGATTATATAGTTCATATACATTTGACAAGTTTCTTTGACTTATTTTTTATTTGATGAAAATGTAACCTTATAATTTATATGTGATTCTAATAATTAAATGGTCCTCCTATAAATCAAGTCCTTGGCTCCTACTATTCAAATTATATGACATTTTCCCCCTCTTCTTTGTTAATGGTATTGCCTTGGAAGTTTCCATTTTTCCATTTCCAATCCTTATCCATTTATTTTGTTCAAGGATTAAAGAAATATCCAACCTTCCTAATGTAACAAAATTATTCCTTTCTGCCCAAAAGGATGCAGGTTGACCTCTTACTGGGTTCTGGTCTGGGAAATAAAAATTCATCAGATTATAGAAGGGTAGGTATAGAAGTATAAAGATTTACTGAAGTAAATTAAAGAAGACAAAACTGTCTTCCACTATATAGTGGGGAGGGGTCCCGAAAGAGTAACCATTGAAGTTCATGGGAGGTGAGTTTTATACCTTCTGTGTTTCCCCATCACTCTTGTGTGAATGGTCAGAATTGGGTTTTGGACACTGAATGGCTTTTGCCATTTCAATCCTTAATTTGAATCATTTTGACATTTCAATCCTTAATTTGAATCATTACCCTGTGGGTTTGTGGGATCTAATCCATTTGTCTGCTCCCACCCCATCCTTGTTCACACAGGCTGTCCTCAGAATGCAGCCCACAGAAGGGCCTGTAGTTTCATTGTGATTTCCATAGTCCTGGCCTGGTTCTTGTTAACGCTACTATCTTATTATCCTTTCCTGTTTTTATTCTTTATACAGATAGTGTCTTTTAACTCTTCCTATTCCCAGGTCCTCTGTCCTGCCTCACTAAGGCAGGGTTGTCTTGCTAAAGATACTACCTTTTAGATCCATTGCTTAAGTGTTTACTTGGCATGTAATCATCCTGCCTTTCTATTAGCTTGTTAAACATTAGAAAACTTTCAGCATTGCCAAAACTTAAAATATATAGTGAAACAACTAAAATCAAAAGTAATGTAAAACCTTGGAGTTATTTTAAAAACAACAAAATGCCCTTTCCTCTCTTTTCCAATGTTCTCACTAGTGCCCATGTTCTACTTTTTGGGGGAAATCTCAGGCCCTGGGCTTTCTGAGCTGCTGTCTACCCTGCACTATCTCTTATCTCTTTACTGTGCAATTCACATTTACCTGACCCAGGCGTGTGAATGCAGGAGGGTGGCATTCATGTTGCTGATCTTGAAGTTTGTGTAATCAGAGGAGACTTCCTTAGGAGGAAGAATGCAAATCATGATTCATAGTTAGAAACAACGATAAGTGTTTTCTTAAGATGGGAAAATATATCCTGAAAATATATACATTTAAAAAAATTTTGAGTCTCAAAAGGAACCCTGAGCCACACTAACATAATCTATTACTATTTTACAGCGGGACACAACCTTTTCCCACCTTTTCCAACAGTGTTTGGCTGCATATTCTGTGATTGCACTTTGTAAGAAAGTATTGTTTTCCATAGAGAGACCGAGAGTTCACTGCGACCAAAATCTCCATGAATGTCTGAGTAGCCAAATACGCATGGGCAAAGTTTTGGGGATGAAAGAAAAATAAGTTATATTGATTTTCTATCCAGTGGCAAATATTCTGTGAGCAATAGGTGTGTTCCAAAATCTCAGCAGAAAAGACTTTATAAAACCTGCAGGTAAGTGCTTCAGACCCACTGGCACCACCAGTTCTTCATTCCTGTGGTCAGTAAGCTGATAAGAACATGTTACTTGTTAAGAGGAAGAGAAGGAAAGGTGGAAGAAGGAAAAATATTAGCTTTAAAATAAGCCACCTGCTAGCTGAGCAATGAACTAATAAGTAATCCATGATATGGACCCACGTTACACTTGTAGTGTAGTTGGATAATATTTTAAAACATGTTTTGGTATTCTAGATGTTTCCTTTTGTGCCCCCACGTTTTATGATGGAGTTACAATATGGAAACATGCTTATTCCATTCTTTTCACATATGACCTGCCTTAGCCTTGGCTTCCTGAAACGTTGACCTTATAAAAAGGATACGACCATCAGTACCATTCATCTCCAGGACTTTTCATAATTGGAAATAAAAATGAAGTTCCCGTTTCCCTCTCTCTGACCTTGGTAACCTTTATTCTACTTTCTGTCTCTATGCACTTGCCTGTTCTAGGGACCTTGTATGATGTCACCTGTTGTTGGCCATGTGCATGATTTTCATTTGTTGATTATTGTGCATAATTCTGCTATGAATGTTGGTATATAAGTTTGTGTTTGAGTGCCTGCTTTCAACTCATTTGAATTTAAAAAAAATACTGAAATTCTACTGAATGATTAAGCTAGGATAGGAAAAATAAAAGAAATGGGTAGATGGGAGGCAAACAGGGAAGGAAAGGAAGACTGTAGCTCTAAATCTAAAACCTCCATGATGGCCCTCACCTTCACTCTGATGGCCTGTTTCCTCCAAGCCTGATTCCTAAAAGGTGCAGTAAATCTTACAGCATTCTAAGTCCAGCAAATAGGTGTATGCATTTTGTTAGCCTACAGAATGTATTTTATTTTATTTTATTTTTTTTTTTTTGCGGTACCGGGGATTGAACGCAGGGGCGTTCTACCTCCGCGCTACGCCCCCGGCCCTATTTTGAGACCGGGTCTCACGAAGTTGCAGAGGGCCTCACTAAGGAGAGAGAGAGAGAGAGAGAGAGAGAGAGAGAGACAGGGAAAGAGAGCGAGAGCTGAGACTGGCCGAGAACCCGGATCCTCCGGTCTCCGCCTCCCAAAGTACTGGGATTACAAGCGTGCGCCACCACGCCCGGCCCCAGAATATATTTTAGAATGATAATCTAGGCATGACTTTTTAAAAAATCCAGTAAATCAAGGGAATCAATCTCACCCCTCACATGTTCACCATTCTCTTGCCCCTGAAGTTAGTCCCCTATAAATCAACAGCCCTGCCCTTCCAAAGTCACCTCCCTCACCCAGGAGGTAGCGTGTGTTCTCTCTTGAATGTGTGGTTCTTACTTTCCTAAATAAACTTCTGACTATGTCTCAGACTAACTTGTGCGGAAACACTTTTCCATCACGTAAGCCAAGTACCCCACAGATCCTGAGTTGAGGAATAGACCCTTCTCCCATGATATGAGAACTTCAATAGTTACACATTTGTAGTGTAAGCCACTGAGATTTGTGGGTCATATTGATGTTTCTCTTGGTGTGTACAAGGTTCATTGCCTTGCTAAAATCAAGAATGAGACTATGGACAGCAAATGCAGCACTCAGAGAAAATTTACTTAGAAAAGCGTAACATTCAAAGCTTAAGCAAAAGCCGAAAGCCCTCAGTCAAAGAGGGAGGCGTCTAGAGTGAGAAAACCATGACTCTCTTTGATCTAGGGGTGTTTACCTACCTGTCAGCCTATCAGGTTTCTTCACACTCCATTGGTTGTGCATTGAGTCATTGTCCAGCAAGGCTTGGTGACCCTAACCTGCATCCTGGGTATGTTTTTAACTTTTTCTTTCTAGTGTCACTGAAACTTGTTTTGACATTTCTGTTTCCACTTAAACTTGTTTTGACCACTACTCACAACCTTATGGACTTATTTTCCACTTTTAGCTTTTACATAGATGACCTCTGTGTGAACTTCTCCCTGGAACTCTTTCCTCCCTGCCTATATTGTCACGGATTTCTCAATATGTATGTCTTATGACAGTAATAGAAGCAGACTGGCATGCTATTATTTTATATGGTTGTATAAAAATATGTTTAGTGATAGGGAAAGGGTAGAAGGTTAGTGGTAGAGTGTTTTCCTAGCATGCAAGAGGTCCTGGGTTTGAACCCCAGCTCAATAGTATTACTACTACCACTACTACCACTACTACTACTACTACTAATAATAATAATAATAATAACAACAACAACAATGATGATCACGATGATGGTGATATGATTAGGGGTAGAATGCAAAAATATGGGTAACTTTCCTTAAAATACTCCCACATAATAATAAAGTGAGTTAAAAGAAATTAATTGAATGTGATACTGAGTAAATATAGACATAGAAATTAAAAAATGTAGACAAAAGATACAGAAATAGAAATATAGACTCAATGCAATTTCAATAAATCTGTATGTCTTTCTCTCTCTCCCCACATACACTGATATCTACACACACAAGCACACATAGAAACACACACATATTAATCTGGCAAGCAGATTTTTATTGAGAAGTGAAAAAGGACAAGGCTAGCAGCCAAGATAATGATAAATGTCATATTAGAACTCTAGATTTATTTTAAAGCAGTACGATTAAAATAGTATGAAGTTGACACATTGGAAGATAGATAAACCAAACCAGGTGTGGTGGTGCATGTCTTT
>PVJS01011814.1:0-45007 GCA_004027185.1 Glis glis
TCTCCCTGTCTCTCTCTCTCTCTACCTAGTGAGGCCCTCCGCAACTTCGTGAGACCCGGTTTCAAAATAAAGTATAAAAAAATAGGGCTGGGGGTGTAGCGCGGAGGTAGAACATCCCTGGGCTCAATCCCTGGTACCATAAAAAAACCCAATAAATTAGTATACAAAGAAAAGCATTATTATTATTAATAATAAATTAGTATTAACAATAAATAAATATAAAAAGAAGAACATGTATATATACTGCTACTACTAATATACTAGTTAGTACATATACTACTAATATATTAGTATTACGATAATAAATTAGTGATTTAATAATTTAGGGATTCAATATGAATTCTTTTGAGTACACTTACAAGAATATCAGAGGACAAACGTCTAGAAGTATAGTTGTACATTTCAAATATTGAAGGATATTGCCAATTTTCCCATCTGAAAGACTGTACCAGTTAAACAATACCAACAATTTGAACAAGTGTTGGTTTTCCTACCCCTCCACTATTACTATTATCAAAGTGTTTATTCTGGAAAATGATATCTTCTTATAGTTTAAAATTAAAGTTCTTTTATGATGAGTGAATTTGAGCATATGTTTACATGTTCAAAACCATGTATGCTTCCTCTTTGGTCAATGCACACTTAATGATGACTTACAAATGCACACTTGGTATGTTATTACATTGTCTGCGTATGATTGCAGGGATAAAGGGACAGGACACAGCCTCTGCATACATAGGAGAGAGACAGACCAGACCATGTCAGCTGGTCACAGTGGTCCAAGGTCAGTACAATGATGCAGTGGGAGGTTGTGGGAGGTATGTCCATTCCAGTTTAAAAGGGGTCATCAGTGGAGGCTCCTAGGAGAGAGACAGAGATAAACTAAACTCTGATGGAGGTGTAGTAGTTAGCTTGGCTGATATTAGGGATGGAAGAAGCCAGAAGAAGAGACAGCAGAACCGCAAGTGCATAAATGAGAATGGAGAGATGATACAGCACTTAAGATGTGTACACAGGACAGTTCAGAGTGGCATTGTCATGCCGGCATGAAGGGGAAGTGGGCAGTGCATCACCACCTGGTAATTCAGTCTTGAAAAGCAATTGTTTGAACAGTACCCTAGTGAAAACAGGATATAATCAGAATATTTTTCAGTAGAAGGGTGATGGAGCAGAAATGACTTGGGGTCTGGTAGGGAATGGGCTGGAGAAGGTATGGCTGGGATGGAGAGCAGTCATTCAGTCAAGGTATCATTTGCTTGCTCTCAAGAGTATGCCACAGATCTTGCTGTGGAAGCACCTTAGGCTCCCTTCAGAAGATGGGGTGCATTGCATCGGGGTGCAGAGCACCTGCCAGCAAAGTGCAAAGTCCTACCACCTAGCAGCCTGGGCGTGTGCCTGAGCAATGAGGAAAGTTCCTCACACTTGAGGGGTGCTGTGAAAATGTAAAGAGGTGGGCGGGAGTGTGAAGGGCTTAGCAGGACGCTTGTATGACAACAAGGGCTTAATAACTGCGGGCTGTTTTTAATTTTTATTTTCTATCCTCACTCCTCTCTGGAAATACTCTTACCATTTTCTTATTGTAATGTACCGGCGAGAATAACAGAATGTGGAAGAGATTTAAGGCATCTTGCTCCATCTCCTCATTTTAGTGTTAAGAAAATAAAAGAAACGAAATCAAACAACTTGTTCCTGGTCGCGCAGTGCCAGCCTGAAACTCCGCAGTGACCGGGTTTCTTACCACTGTATTCACATGCATATACGAACACCGCCTACTTTTCAGTATAGATATTTCTCGTGTTTGCTGACAGCAGCGATTTCTTGGGCGGAAACCCTTAATTTAGAAAAAGAGCTGTCTTAAAACGCTTTAGTAGCACATCGTTCCAACCGCACAGTTTGGGATAATCTTAGAAACAAAAACGGGGGGTGAGGCGTACAATTAACTCCCGCAGACCCTGCAAGCGCGGGTTGGTTCCGGCTGTGGGGTCCAAGGTGGCTGCAAGCCCTCCTCTGGCTAGCCCAGCAGCAGCACTAGGCGCTCCGGTCTACACTTGGTTCTGCCTCTTGGTTGCTCTCAGCTTTTCTGCTCCAGCGAGGACCCTGTGATGCGATTCAAATGAACAGCTGTATAGGGAGCGCCTGCTACGCATTCGGAAGGCACCCGGCGGGCGGGCGAGGAGCTGGGCGGGGGCATTCAAGGATGAAGGGGTCCCAGTTTTCCTTCGGAGAGAAGAGGCAGGCGCTTAAACTCGGCACCTCCATCCCCTTCATTCACATCGCGAACGAATTCTCGCCAAGGTTCCCACCGACCACGTTCTTGTGACCTCCCCCAAAGGTTTCTCACGTCTGGCTTCTGCCCGGCCCCAGATATGCAGTCTCTAGAACCGCGAGGGAGGGAGAGAACGCAGCCCTGGTCAGCGGGTTTCCCGAGGCTGGAGCCAGGGTGGGTGGGCGCCACCGCTCACCGGGCTGCTACCAGCCCAGGACGCCTCCCCTGTGGGTCCTGGTCCCAGCTCCCTGGTGCAGTAACCAGGGCGCGGCACGCTTCCCAGCGAGTTTCTCGGGGCGCTCTCCTTTCCTGATGCCCCGTGTTCGTGCCCCAGCGCCCCCCGCCCGGCGGCCCCGCATCCCCTCCTCTGTCTCCTCCTCCCCTGCAGCCCGTCTGCTCCGGGCAGAGTTCGGCTTTTGCTGGGGAATTAGGAAAAGGCCGGGGGAGGGGGGAGCTGGAGGGCGCCGGCTGCCGGGGGAGGGAGAGGGGAGGCGGAGAGAGGTCGCCGCTGATTGGTCGGGGAGGGGGAGTGGAGGCACGGAGTTTCCCACAATGCCCCGGTGCCGTGCCGCCGCGGATGGATGCTGCGGGAAGGGGCTGCCATTTGCTGCCCCTGCCAGCGGCGCGCGGACTTGCCCGCGCTCCTGCCACCGCCGCCGCCGCCTCCAGCGCCGTCAGCCGGCCGGGCCTCTGCAGCGGCTCCCTCCCCGGCCGCGGGAGCGGTCGCCATGAACCCCAGCTCCTCGGCGGGCGAGGAGAGAGGGGCGGCGGGCGGCAGCGGCGGCGGCAGCGGCGCCGGGAGCTGCTGCCTGGGCGCCGAGGGCGGTGCGGACCCGCGGGGCGCAGGGGCAGCGGCGGCGGCGGCGGGGGCCGCTGCCCTGGAGGAGCCCGCGGCCGGCGGCCCGCGGGAGAAGGACGAGGCGCTGGAGGAGAAGCTGAGGAACTTAACTTTCCGGAAGCAGGTCTCTTACAGGTAGGCGCGGGAGCCCGGGCATGGCAGGTGCCGCCCGCCGCCCGCGGGGGACCCGCTCTCCTCCCTCCAAAAGGCGCGTCCACGGAGTTGGAGGCACCGCTCAGAGTCTCACATTCTCTCTCTCTCTCTCCCTCTCTCTCCTTCTGGGGATCTGTGTGGTTCTCTTCCTATGCCATCATTCTGGGCTGGAGGGAAGCGAAGAGACAGCCTGGGTTTCCCCGTAACACCCAAGGATGGATTTATTTCTAACAGAAGAGAAGACTTGAGTCCCTCAGGTCGGAACGACAAAAATCCGTGTGTGTGGGAGGGGCACAGACCCAGAGATGCCTAGTTTTCTTGAGAAAAGTCGTCAAAGTTGCCCCTAAGCCAGTGTCCTTTCAGCCACTCCCCCCACCTTCCAGAGTGCACCCCAGGGGCCTTCTGCACTACTGTGTCGCCGAGGTCACTCCCACAGGCAGGCGGAAACAACACTAGGCTGAAGAGAAATCTGTGTGGAAGTTGGATCTCTGAGGAAATTCCCCATTAAGGAAGAATAGGACATGGGTCTGTGTCTGTAGATGCGTCACCCATTACCCTTTATGGGGGGTCATACATCCATGTGCTCTCTCCCCTTCTCTGCTGGGTGTGTCTGGAAGGTTGATGTGGGGGAGCCTGCTCGAAAGCTAGGGTGAGAGAGAGAATGGATCATACTTGCACCTGAGGGTGGATGTATTTGTGAGACAGGACAGTGTGGGATACATGGACACCAAATTAGGACCAAAGACAATCCCTAATTGCTTCAGGACCTAAACATGAGAGATAAAGATTCAGTAGGTCCCCTGCCCTCCACCCCATCCCCGGGCAAGAAGAAAGATACTGATACTACATTTACTGCTTATTGATTTTAAAAGTCGAGGTGATAAGCAAACATGGATTTATGATTATTTGCACTTGTGAGGGCTCAGAGTGTTTCTCAAAAAGGGGTCAGGGAAAAGTCTTGTAACCCTACTCCCTTCGAGTTGGTAGTCCTTTCCAGAAAACCATCTGAAGTATTAAGCCTGTCACACCATGTGGTGTTATGTAAGCAAAAGCAGATGACAGAGGTGTGTGGGTTTGTGAGGGTGTGCTTTATTTAGGGGGCAGGTGTGTGACTCATTGGGATCCCCACAGGCATTGCCTGGACAGGAGGCCCCATCACCAGGGCACGTGCTCTGAGTCTAAATGTTGGCTTCTGATGAGTCCTAGATGGTCTTCCCCGTGAGGCGGCTGCTTCAGCGTCCCTCTGCCTGCATTCGGTTCACTGTGTGCTGAGGGAGTTTCCCACCTGAGTTGTTCTCTTAGTTACTCATACAGATCATATCCAAATGGATCTTTCTATATTTTCAGTTTCTAAAAATAGGTGGTGGGGCAGCTCTAGGGAGGTATGCTAGGACACGAGCAGTTCTACTTCCTAGTTACGATGGCCTCTCTGGCCCTAAGGGGAATAGGAACTACATTCAGCCTAATTTAGGAGCTGTGAGTTGGGCGGGGGTGATTATATGAAGCACATTGTGGGTCTTGGCTTTTGGGCTCCTGAGCTCCTGGGTTCAGAGGTGCTCCTGTGTGATCAGAATTCATCAGACTTCTCTTTGGGTAGGGCTACAAAGCTGTAGTTTGCAAGGGAAATCATTTCAGCTTGCCTCTTGGCGGGGGTCATTCTCTGATTCTCTCTCCTGGAAATGCACACTGTGTGGGACCGTGGCTTTCTGGGTTGTCTGCTCCTACAGGCACGTGTAAGTGTGTACACACACAAACACAGACATGGACGCAGGCAGTGTTTTTCTAGAGAGCAGTAATAAATAATATCGCATCTGCCTTCAAATCCATAGAGGTGGATTCTACTTCTTGGACATCATTTCCTTTGAAAGAAAGCTTTACGGTCTTCAATTCAGTAATACCCCTGCATCCACATGATCTCAGGTTGCTGGTTAAAATGCTTGCCACTTCAGACTCACAGCATACAACTCTCTGTGGGCGGGAATTTTCATCAAGCTCCTCAGGTGATGATTATGCACTCTAATGTTTGAGAATTGCTGCCTTTTTTTTTTCAAAGGCTACACAATTGATCTTTGAACTCATAAATTCTGCCCAGCCAAACACGGCCAGGCAGTTCGAATGTCAGAAGAAAAACAACCCGGAGGTAGACTATTTCATCTGGTATATGTCTGTCCCAGGTAACCTCTGCATTTTGACCATTACTTGTTCTGTTACAGTTATGATGAATAACCTACTCATCTGTGCTGGACTCAGAGGGGTGCAGGTGGGCATGACAGTTTTTCTGGGGAGCTAATGAAAGATCTGTCAGGAAAGAGCAGCTTGGGCTGGAGTTGGGCTTTGGCTTCTTAGTGGGGACCCCACCATCTCACTGCTGGGGGGCAGCTGAGGACAAGGGCTGGTGGGAAGTAATGGAGAGGAGTCAGGAAGGCTCAGAATGGAGTCTACAAAAGAAGACTTAGCTGGAGTAGGAGGTAGGGTTGCTTGTGTAAGGGGATCATTTGAGGTGGGGAGGTGGAGATTTGCAGGTAGGTGAAAAATACCTTTGAAGAACAGGGATATTTGCAGAATGGAACTTGATAGGAAAGGAGACAGGGGCTTCAGAAGAGAGAGAGGGTGTGTGTGTGTGTGTGTGTGTGTGTGTGTGTGTGTAGGGGGGTCTCATCTGTTCCTCCTGTTGCTAAGGAACATATAAGCTAGGGTTTAAAAATAAAATGAAGAGTGGGTGGGCATATGCAGTGACTCCTGTCTTTTTAGGAACCAGAGCCCTTTACAAAAAGCCTTTAAATAACCATTTCTGGAGGCAGATTATTCATTTTGCTTGACTTTTACTTTGTTAAGTAAAATAAACTCCTTTATATACCCTTAGATTTCCCCTCATTATCTTTTCTTTGTTGGCTTTTTTTGGGAACCATTTTTTCCATGAGAATTTTCTTCTTTATTTCAGAACCTGCACCCCTAGAGCAAATAGTCTCTGTAGACTATAAAGCTGAAGGTTTCTAAGGCAGTGCAAGTGAGCTGGTACTTTTCTCCTAAAATTACTACTTCTTTTTTCTTTGCAAATTATGGTGCTGCAACAGATACATATGTGTAAATGACTATATAATGTGTAGTTTTTTTTTAAATTGCTGTAAGAATTCCCATTTAAATCAGTAAAATAGAAAAAAAGGTGTTCAGAAGCACACAGGGGAGGGCAAAGAGAATGTAGCTGGTGTTTATTGTCTTCTATGTGGTGGGCAGTGCGCTAAGTGTTATTGTATAGTCATCTTACTTGATATTCATGGCAATCCTATGATATAACCATGACCATTTCTGATTTTATAGAAAATGAACCTGAAGCATAAAACTTGGGCAGGAGGCAGAATTTAAACACAGACCTGACCTTAAAGAACTTTCTCTTTAGACCACATCATGCTGCTTCTTCAAACATTTATTTTAGATTTGAACTCTCTCCATGTGTGCATATATGTGTACGTGTGAGTGTGTGTGAGTGTGAGTGTGTGTGTGTGTGTGTGTGTGTGTGTGTGTGTGAAGTGTATGCTATGTGAACTGTTCTTTCACCTCATTCACAGTATGCTATAGGTCATTATATGCTATATTACCTCTTTTATGCTTTATTTTTTGGGCTGTGGTCCATTGGCTGTGTGATTTTTAAGGACCTCCTCTCTTATTTCAGAAATAAAAATGAATATAAACTCATGATCATCAGCAAATAGATTAGTTTTGCTGCTGAGAACAGAACCACCTACAAGACACCTGCCATCTCTATGAAGATACCCATGGGAGGTTTATGTGCCTTTAAAACAAATTTCCATGGGAGTTGTGTAGGTGAACCTAGGTCCAGTGAAGAGGTGACCTGAGTGTCCCTCCTTGGACAGTGCACAGTGAGTGATGAAGTACGATTTTGCAGGGCAGTTATCTTTATTTATGGGATATTGATGCCTGTGTTTCAGTTTCTCCATTTACAAACCAGGGTGGTAATATTTGACCTTTCTTAAAGGAAATTTTTGGTATACTGTAGAGGTAGCAGAAAAGAATAGTAAACTTCTTATATATTAGCCAACCAGGTAAAAAGTGATCTTTTATACTTTCTAGATTGATGATAAAAACATAGTATAGTCATCCCTTGGAATCTATGGGGTGATTGGTTCCAGGACCCTCCTGTGGACATCAAAATCTGCAGGTGCATAGGTCTCTTATATAAAATGGGATAGTAATTGCATATAAGCTATACACATCCTCAGTTAAGCTTTAAACCATCTCTAGATTACTTATAATACCTAATACAATGTAAATTATAAGTAAATAATTGTTATACTATATTCTTAAGGAAGTAATGCCAAGAAAAGTCTATATATGTTCAGTACAGATGCATTTCTTTCTTCTGAATATTTTCAATCTGTGGTTGGTTGATGCAGATGCAGAACCCACAGATATGGAGGGCTGACTGTATTTCCATTTTGCATTTTGTCCCACAAAAGAAGAGTATGTTATCATGAGAAAGACAATTGAGGAGCTGGAATCCAGTAGGACAACCTGGACATTGTACTTCCTTGCATTGGAATCACTAGTGTGTGGGGGACATTTTCTTCTGAATATAGTATGTAGCATCTTCCTTTGTAAATCAATTTTATTTTATGTTTTTATCTGTGCTTTGCACATCTGCTAGATGTTTAGAGACTTTATCATATGTAAACCTCAATAACTGGCTAGAGACTAAGTGTCAGCTTTCTCAGGAGGCACAAGGCGTGCGATCTCCACTTGACCACTGTCCAGGGGACTTGAGATCTCCACTTGACCACTGTCCAGGGGACTTCTGCTCTGGTGGATCTTTTGGAGGATTATTTTTTTGCAGTAGAGAGTTACAATGCTGGGCTCTGCGGAATCGGGAGATGGAGACGTGGAAGAGAGCTTTGCTGCTGTTCAACTCTGTTGTAGCAACAACAGCATTGCCTCATGGGGCCAAATTAAATTAAACTAGAGCTAGGTCTTTCCAACACTCTACTTTCTAATCTGAGAAAATGAGGACTCCCAGTGAGAGCCAGCCTGGCCGCACCTCTCAGTTCCTCTGGGCTGGAATCTGAGACCCACATTCGCTATGCCGCCCCAAGGTTTCCTTGGTGTTGACTCCACTGAGAGACCAAAGGTGTCTGGAGAAACCATCGCTTACAAGTTGGGCTGTGACATCTGCTCTCTTTCACAGGTTGGCATTGGTAACCCTGGAGACTACGGAGACTGATTGTTCTGAGTTTCATTGTAGTTTTGGGACAGGAGTTGCTGCAAATGAATGGTGGCAAGTGAGCTTTTCTTCTGGTGGACAGCGAGGAGGGAAGGTCAAGAGCAAAGCCAAATCTGAGCCATTCGATTATTTGAGATTGAAGTTGCTCAAAATAACCATAAAATGGACTAACTTCTAATTGTTTGAACTGGTTGGAAGCTATTGCAAGGCTTATAAAAAACCAGTGCGATGTAGAAGATTAAGGAAATAAAAGAGCAAATTGGGTCTGTTTGCACACAATGCTGTGTTGCTCAACAGGCCAACTCCTTCTTAGGAGGAGACTGCAAAAGGTTCTTTCTGTGGAGGGCAGTTGGTCCTCCCCTGTCCTCATGTGATGCTTTCAAATAGTTTTGTTAGGACTGATTTTTAATTTTTCTGTTCAGGGAATTAGACTAGAGTTTGAACCTGGCGTCTTTAAGCTGATCTTGGGCAAGTTATGTAAAGCCTTGTGGCTCAGCATATAGACATCTCTGAAGTGGGGTCATAGCAATACCCACCTTGAAGGTTTGTTGTGAAGATGAAATTAGTCACTTAATGTAAAGGACTCAGCACAGCACCTGCACAGAGGTAACTTTGGTAATTATTATTCTTCCCTCCACTGAGTTGTTAACTTCTTGGAAGACAGAAACCGCACCTTATTATTTGAATCTCTGAATCTTGTTCTTGCTCAGCAGGTGTTGGATAAATATTTATTGAATGAATAAATTCAATTGCCATCTTTAACTAAACTGCTACTGTTATTCATCGGGGTCCATCTCGTTGGCAATTTTCCTTTCTACTAAAAGAAATGTCTGCCTGCCTTTTTCTCTTTTACACTGTGTCCAGCAGCCTGGGGCTGTGTTTCTGTTTACGACTTCCTGTGTGAGAACCTGCATCAGCCAGTTAGCCAGCTGTTGGAGGCTCAAGTAGGGCGGCAGAAGCTCTTCCTTAACCATCTATTTGCAGCTTGTCAAAGAAAAGGCCTTAATTTGCCTTCTGAGTAGCACTAATTAGCTCTCTGGTTCTCTTTCTGTCTGTCTCATCCCTTTCCAAGGGGCAGTATTGATTTTCTCCTCAGGGAATTTTCTGTTGATGTTTCTTTCTGTGATTAGAACCTAACAATGCAGAGAAATAGTAGTCCAGCGTTCCTGGGGTCTCTCCTGGCTGTGGGCCAGCCAGCCCAGGGTTACTCCAGCTGCCTCTGCTGTATGTGGCTTCACTCAATCCTTCCTTCCAACCCATCTGATCAACTCTGCTGGAAAAATTGTTTGGGGAAGAATATGATAGTCCACTTTGTGACTCTGAGTTTTTGCTTTGTTTTTACCTCATTTAATAACTAAGTCTTGGCTGGGCGTGGTGGCGCACGCTTGTAATCCCAGTACTTTGGGAGGCGGAGACCGGAGGATCCTGGTTCACGGCCAGCCTCAGCTCTCTCTCTCTCTCTCTCCCTGTCTCTCTGTCTCTCTCTCTCTCTCTACTTAGTGAGGCCCTCCGCAACTTCATGAGACCCGGTCTCAAAATAAAGTATAAAAAAATAGGGCCGGGGGCGTAGTGCGGAGGTAGAACACCCCTGCGTTCAATCCCCGGTACCGCAAAAAAAAAAAAATAACTAAGTCTTCAAACAACTGATAGTTACTTTTTATTTATGTAACCTACAATGCCCTGAAGAATGGCTTGTGAGTTTCCCGGTATCTATAGTGTTCAAAGAGAGGGGACACAGCTGGGCATGGTGGTGCACACCTGTCATTTCCATACTTGGGAGGCTGAGACAGGAGGATCTTGGGTTTGAGGCCAGCTTCAGCAACTTAGCAAGTCCCTCATCAACTTAGCAAGACCCTGTTTCAAAAGAAAAAATAAAAAAGGATGGAGGTGTAGCTCAGAGGTAGAATTCCCCTGAATTCAACCTCCCCAGTCTAGAGAGAGAGAAAGAGAGAGAGAGAGAGAGAGAGAGAGAGAGAGAGAGAGAACAAATAGTATGGTACTTGAATTATTCTAGAAAAATTTAGGTTATCTGTGCGTGAGTGCTGGCTGATGGAGGGGCTGTACCTGGAAAGAGGTGGGAGGAGGTCTTTGTGGATACATCTTAATGTTCTTTCCTTTTTGTCCAGAGTTTTGGGCACTTTTGAAATGGAGCAAATGTGCCATTTTGAAGGCAGAGGCTTTCCAACAGGATCTCCTGTAGTTCTTGCATCTGATCTCCATGAGTTTGCTCAAATGGATATTTGCCTATAGATGTTTACAATCATAAATAATTTTCTGATAAAGAACCCATTCCAGTTTAAGCTACATTAACAGTCTGGCTTTTGTTGGATAAAGAGGGAAACACTCAAATTTTAAAACAGTAATAATCAAATTGCAGTCAAATCTCATGATTCTTACCCTTCAATTGCATGAAAAACAGTGGAGTTCTGTTTAAGGGTCCGACTGTGGATTCCTTCTGCCTAGGTCCAGATCTCTCCCTACTGCCCGTGCGTCCTCACGTGAGTCGCTCAACCTCTCGGCGCACTCATTTCCACATGCGGAAATGGTAGCTATAGTAGCACCCACCCTGCAGGATTCTTTGAAGCTGAAATGAGTTCATACTTATAATTCTGGTTGTCACCAAGTAAAGGCCACATGTGTGTTAAAGTGGTTTTATCTATATTTGAGTCCAGTTAAGGAGCAGACTCTTTATTATTCTTCCAAATGGTGAACATCAGTCAAATGTCAGTAGCCGATGGTCAAATTATTCAGATAATATGAAAACAAGACAGACATTTGAGACATTTAGTTTACAGGTTTCGGCGTTCAAGAAGGTACAGAATTTGTGCTTTTCCTTTCAAAACTTATCAAAGCTCAGGTCTTTCTTGCGAGGTGATAGGAAGAGGAGAAAGCTGCTTCTCAGTGCTCTGGAAATTGGAGCGGACAGAAGACAGAGGTCAGAGAAGACAGGCACAGTCCTTGTGCAGAGGAGTCGGGTAGCAGAGACCCAGACTCAGCTGGTCACCTGAGAGCAGGAAACCAGACGTGGAGGATGGGTCAGGGGGTGGCTGGACTTCTCACTGTCAGGAAGAGATACGTAGATAAAGACAGAAGCACCAGAAATAGAGTTGTTACCTGTGATTCTAGGACACAGGCCTGTTCTGAGGATGTCCACGTTGTATACACAGGCCCTGGCCTGCTGGCGAGTGCTTGGTAAGCAGAGGGAAAAGCTCCACACACACTCCCTGCCCCGGATTACTTCAGAAACGGGAGGCTCAGCTTTCTGGGATGTTCTATCAACTCACCGAGGCCAAACAGCAGAACTTATGTTTAAAAGGTGTAGATAGCTTTTAAATATTTGTTGAACAAATACAACTGGCTCAGGACTGTGAAATAATTTTTGAGGGGGGGAAATCCCATTTTTTTCCCTCAAAAGGCAAAGATAAGGTAGTCAGGTTACTTCTGTGTATCATGTAGATTTTTAGGAAACAGCCAGAAAATAGAGTCCCTGAAAGGATTACAGTACATTTTAAAAAGTGTCATTCCTTTGATATGAGAAAGATGTCAAGACTTCTGTGGAAAAAATTAATTTTTATTACCAAAAAAAACTTGAAAGCAATTTGTTTAAAGATAAAAGGAGCTTTACATAAGATTGGATGGAAGCAGTTGGAAAGGGTTCCATGTGTCATTTTGAGGCAAACTTCTGGAACATTCCTCAGGCTAAAAGGACTGGGATCTCATCATTGTATGTGACAGGATTTGAGGCAATCCCTCTCCAACAGGGAGCATTCCCTGTGAAGAGTTTTGAGGGAAGAGCCTGATTTAAAACAGATTCTCCCTTTTGAATTGGCCCCCTCTCAATGCAACTGTGGCTTATTTTTGTTCCGTTTTTGTTGAAGCACTGTCCTTAGCATCTAAAGTTAGACAGGAAATTGAAAAACGGAGCCCCAGAAGCTGCAGAGCGCAATCTTCCCTGATAGAGCGAACAACCATGGGGCTGTGTGGACTTCTCAGCTGTCTTAGTCAGCTCAGGCTGCTGCAACAAGTACCTGGTGGCTTCTAAACAACAAGCAGTTGTTTTTCACAGCTCTGGAGGCTGGAAGACCGAGACCTGGGTGCCAGCAAGGCCAGGTTCTGGCGAGGGCTCTCTCTGGGGTTGCAGATGGCTGCCATCTTGCACTGTCTTCACATGACAGAGTAGAGAGAGCTAGAATGAGTTTCCTGTCTTGTCTTAGAAGGCTGTTAATGTCCTTTGTGAGGGCTCCACTTTTTGTAAACCAGTAACCTCCTCCAGACCCCACCTCCTCATACCATCACCCTGGAGGGGGGAGGGTCAGATTTCCAGATATGAATTTGAGGGAGGGCACAAACATTCAATCCACAATACCAGCTCCCCTGCCTTTATTGCAATGGCTGGGGTCCTTCCCAGTGGCTTTGGATAAACCAGTCCCTGAGGCAGCAAAGGCAACCGGTGCACTTCCAGTAGAGTGCAACTCAGTAGCTGGGCTGGTGGCACATGCCTGTAATCCCAGTACTTGGGAGGCTGAGACAGGAAGATCCCAGGTTTGAGAGGCCTGTAGTGTGTAGTAATATAGCAAGACCCTATTTCAAAATAAAAAATAAAGAGGGCTGGGAGTGGAGCTTGGAGGTAGAATGCTCCTGGGTTCAATCCCCAATACTCCCTCCCCCCAAAAAGTACAACTCAATGAAAGAAAAAGCTCTCTTGGTTCAAATACTGTGCAAATGTTAACTTACCTCCCTACTAGGGATATCAGTCATTAGAAGTTACTGATTTTATTAAATGCTTATCCTCTGCCAAGAGCTACTAAACACTTGATACCCAGATTTCATTGAACTCTCAGGTAGGGACTATTATTATTTCCCTTTTAAAGACATGGGCACGTTGGCTTCGAGTTCACGCACCTTGCCTGAGCTCACGCAGCTGGTTGGAGGGCAGACCAAGTAGCTTCCAGCTCCTGTCACTGTAGGGAGGCCAAGGCGGAGCTTTCCTGGTCGTTCTTTTAAAGCTATATGAATTTTCCACTGCATGGGGTGGGGAAAATATTTAGTTTTATGTGGCCAGATAAATGATTACACAGATTATAGCCTGGCGCTGCTCCCCTTAAATTCTACCTCCAGGACAAGACCTTGACTTGTTCTAATCAGAGGGGAACTTGACGGGAGGTGGATGGATTGGGGGCCATTTAAGAAGTTAGGATCAATGTAGGTGCACTTTATGTGGCTAGAATGACAGCCAGCATAATTTGATTAAAGAAAAATATTTTCCAGAGAGTTGAATCTTTCACCTTCAACTAATGGACCCATTCAGACTATATATATTTGGAACATTAGTTTTTCCGTAACAATACGCTTCAGAAATCATAAGTGTGTTCACATGTGCAGTTATAGACCCCTAGAAAGTTCCAAAGGAACATTTCAAAAACCTGAGTCATTCTTTTGCATTTGGAGAAAACCTTCAGATTTTCTTAGGAAAATAAATCTCTCTTTCAAAAATAAACGCCGAAGCTATTTAAGGATTAAAACAGAAGCTTTCTATGAGCCAGTGCAGCATTGCATATCACAAAATCTAAGGGATCTATTTTGAAGACCAATTTCTGGAGATTTCTTTACTGTTAATACTGACTAAATTTAGGTACTTAATAATAAAAACCGTGCGTGGTGCTTTTAAGGCTTACCATTTATAAACTTCTTTCTCATAAGTGATCTAATTTTACCCTCAAAGCAATCTCAGGCAACCCCATATTGTTTTCCTAACTATTGTACACATAGGGAAAGTCACAGCAGCTAAGTGACTTCCCCACGGCCACAGCGAGGGGCACTGCCAGGCTCGGTCTGGTTTTGGGATCTGAAATCCCCTATCTTTTCACTCCAGGGCACCGTTCCCACGCATCCATCTACACGAAGACACCAGCACTTTTCTCTCATGAATTTTATTTCCTTGAATTTATCTCAATTATAACTCACAATGGACACAGTTGGAATCCGTCCCCAGCTGGCATACCAGATCCATATTGCATTGACAACAAGGGTGACCTCATTGTCAAACTCATTACCCTTCCCGTCGTCTCTGAAAACACGAAACCCCGAGCATGATGGTCTCTGTCTAATACTCCTCCTACTGGGGAAAAAGAAAAGAGAGAGAGAGAGAGAGAGAGTGAGAGAGCGAGAGAGTGAGAGATAGAGAGAGAGAGAGAGAGAGAGAGAGAGAGGAGAGAGAAGAGGAGAGAAAGAGAGAGAGGGAGAGAAGAGAGAGAGAGAGAGAGAGGGAGAGAGAGAGATTGAGATTCTTGGGGTCTTCCTTTGGATTAGTTGCTAAGCAGCAACCATTTCATTGTAAAGGAGATTCAGTTCAAGTAATGACATAGGTATTCCAAGAATAGCATTTCATTTTTATAGCAATTGCATTTCAGGTCTCCACAGAGTACGTGCTCCTGCAGCTCAGTGATTTGGGGAGAAGAAATAGCCACCTCAACATATTTGTTGAATATATGGAGAAAATTCGTTAGAGCTGATCACCTCATAACCAGACTTCCACGTTCCACACCCGGTTAACCGGTGGGCTGTCAGCACAGGCTACTTGCAGGTGTCAGGATGGGGACGTGTCTCCAGAAAAATACAGCCAGCAAACAGGTATCTTTTGAGACCGTATTGGACATCTAGTGATACCGTCTCAGTGGAATATTCTGGATAATTTAGAATCCTAGCTCATTTGAAGTACTCGGGTATAGAACAAAATTTGTTGCAGCCAAGGAGTTGAATTGTGGCCAGGATTTCGTCGGACTGAGATTTTGCTGGCAACTGGAGGCTCTTAAAAATGAAAATAAAGAAAATACTGAACAAGGCTAGCGTAAGCCATGGAGTTCATTTTCTTTTTAATCAGGAAAAAGGCTGTAAGTATAGAGGAAGAGCTGTAGTTAATGTCCTTACAGGTGTTGGTGTGAAGGGGAGCTATCGAAACACAAAGCTATCAGGGGGATGTATTGTTTCAAGTACACTATCATTAATTTTTAAGGCAGCACTATCCCATCTGTGTGTGGAGGCCCGTGGCCCTGCAGGCATTTCCTCTGTCTCTGTTGTGACTTGCTAAACGGTTGCAAAAACTATAGGTATTTAGGCAAATATATTTTCTTTGGAGAATGGCTTCATGGGAGTTGTTCCACGGGCAAACTTTGTGGCTTTCTAAGAGTGTACCACACAACACTATTCCTCTGCACTCCTTAAGCCACTTGAGAGAAAACACGTCTTTCCCGGAGTAGCTGGGGTGCTTAGAAGCTGGTCTTGAACTTCCAGTAAGTTGCCCTCCCATTTCAGTCAAAGTACCTCTTCCAGGAACTAAAAGTAATGTTTGGAAGAAGTAAGACGTGGATGGATTCACAAATGGTGACCGGTTATTCCCGCTGTGCTGGCGGGCTCATTAAAAGGCTCGTTTTCAGCATCTCTCTGGCAATTAATGCCCCTCCTGTATTTCATTGTTGGCTTTTTACAATTACTCAAAACAACTTTGATGAAGCAGCTCTGGCATTAGAGGAACCATTATCTACATGTGGAACTCAAGTCAAGAAGGCCCGGAAGGAAAGACTGAAGTCAGTGACTCCGTGGCCTGGCATGGAACCACAGAGGAGCAGATCCTAAGTGTCTCCCGGAAGAAGCATACCCGGGAGATGCCCAATGATATGCACTCAGCATCGTTCACAGCAATCACGGTAACACTTAGTGAGGCCTTACCGGGCGCCAGGAACTGTGCTAAGTGCTTTACATATATGCTTTCAAGCAGGGCGTGGTGGTGCATACCTGTAATCCCAGTACTTGGGAGGCTGTGACAGGAGGAGCACAGGTTCAAGTTCAGCCTCAGCAAACTAGCAAGGCCCTCCACAACTTAGTGGGATCCTGTTTCAAAATAAAAATAAAATAGGGCTGGGGGTGTAGCTCAGAGGTAGAATGTCCTTGGGGTTCAATCCCCAGTACACCCCTCACAAAACCATATGTGGTTTCAGTTAATTCTTACAATGGCTGTCTGAAGTAGATGTTTTTATTATCCATAGTTTTACAGAAGAAGAAATTGAGGCACAGGACAGTGAAATAACACACCAGCCAGCAAGCACTGGAGCCAGGATTTGAATCGCAGAACAAGTGCACTAGAGCACTGCTCTGTGCTATATCCTAGTATAAATGTATAAAAACAAGACCCGGTTTTTCTTTTTTGAGGAATTACCTTCACCTGATTATGTGTATCCTCGTGGGACAGAAAGTCAAGGTGCCTGACCCTCCACCACGGAAGCCATGGGGTCTTTGAAAGCTGTTGGGGGTGGGATAGCAGAGGCTTCTTCTCACAGTTCTGATACTACCGCCTTAGGGCAAGCATTTACCCTCAACTTGGACAACCCGACTCTTTTGGACCAGAACTCTTATAGGACTGGCAATGGAACTGCTGGTTTGTTTGCATCCATTGGCAGTGCCCTGCTGCTCCAGGTCCTTCGTTATTCCCAGCATGGGTCACCATCTTTTCTACTGAACTGTGAACGCTTCAGTATCTTCCCAATATATATCCTTTATGCCTTAAGTTAACCAGGGCTGGTTTCTGTTGGTTGCAACTAAGGAAATAAAAATCAAATAAAATTTAACTGAAAAAGTGTCATTGACACTCCGGGCATCATCAGCCTCTACTGGTCCCCCAGCCTCTACTGGTCCCCCAGCCTCTACTGGTCCCTCAGCCTCTACTGGTCCCTCAGCCTCTACTGGTGAATGTCTCAGTGTCAGAGAGCTGCATTGGGAGCTAGATATACCATTGTTTTGTTCTTGCTGTTGGAGAGTTTTTGTTATAGTAAAAATGAATGGATTATTATTTGGTGGCTATTTAGTATAAATTAGTTACTTTTTGCTTCATTTTTACTGTTTTATTATTTAATTATAAAAAATTCTCTGAGTTAGTTATCTCTATTTTATTTTATTTTACTTATTTATTTATTTTTTTTTTGCGGTACCGGGGATTGAACGCAGGGGCGTTCTACCTCTGCGCTACACCCCCGGCCCTATTTTTTATACTTTATTTTGAAACCGGGTCTCACGAAGTTGCGGAGGGCCTCACTAAGTAGAGAGAGAGAGAGAGATAGGGAGAGAGAGCGAGAGAGCTGAGGCTGGCTGCGAACCCGGATCCTCTGGTCTCCGCCTCCCAAAGTACTGGGATTACAAGCGTGAGCCACCACGCCCGGCCCTAGTTATCTCTATTTTAAAGATAAGAAAAATGAATTTTATAGAGGGGAAATAATTTGCTTCAGGTCAAAGAGCTAATAACCGGGGGACTCAGTTCCAAGTCACCCACGGCCCACATTTACTCCCATTATACTATGCTGCTTCCATGGTGTATCCAAAGCTGACGTCTTCATTCTTACCTACCAGTATCACATTTTCACTTCTGGGGGACATTCCAGATAACTCGTCTCCCCTTTTCTATATGATAGATCTTTAAATATTTACAGTCAGATATCATAAATCTCTAGCCCTCCTTTCTTTAGTCTGAAGCTTCTCCACTTTCATTCTTAGCTCTCATCAGAAGGTGATTTTCAGTCACCTTTACTTTTTTGGATCTCTCTAATTTGACAGCATACTGGGTTATCCTTGGTTTTCTTCATAAGCATGGAACACTAAACTAAAAATGTGGTCTAACCAATCACATCACCAGCACATATGGTATCTCTGTTCAAATTAGAAATAGGTCCCAAGTCTGGGTGGACAAATTTACAAAAGTTCTCCCCTACTGTGGAGCTGGGTTGGCCCCTGAGCCAGGACAGAACAGGTGGTGGGCAGGACTCAGGCTGGATCCAGTCTCCACATTTTCCCCCTCTGGGTGCCCCGGGGTAGGACACACCCACATGCTGTCTGTATAGTTCTGGGGACTTCATTCCCTTGCTGGGGCCATTGGTTGTGGCTATGGATTAGCATGGAGCATGCTGCCAGTCACTGTAAAACTCATTCCGAAGCCAGATTGCCAGACTGCCCATTCAACTAATTACTGATGCCATTTCCAAAGTTTTGCTTAGGTTGCAGCAATTCCAATTAAGAGTGGTCATTTCAGTTTGGCTAAATGTTTGCTTGGCATGTTTCATATTTATTTCAGATACCAAACACTTCTAGAATGTTCAAGATTCATCCCTCTCTCTGCCTATTTGTCACTCCCTCCTCTTTCTCTCCTCTTTCCTTACTAAGAAAGGACAAGCTGTATCTTAAATATTATTTTCTATTATCTGTGTTTCTTAGATTTATGCCTTCCCTGTCTTCCCCCTTGGTCCTGTCGCTAGTAGAGAAATGCCTGTGGTCAACTCTTCTACAACTGATTTTAGCTCTTTGTCTGAAAGATCTTGGTGAACTTTCTTTTAGTGAGTTGACACAGAGCTGATAAAGAAACCTATCTGTACCTTGGCTAAAACTGTATTTACTGGCCAAGAAGAGGACTTATTTTGTCCCAAGGACGGTATTTTACTATTTCAGGTATGAGGGCTGTACTGTCCAACACAGTAGGCACTAGCCTCATGTGCCTATCAAAGCCAATTAAACAAATTACATGCAAAATCCAGTTAGTCACACTAACCACACATTATATGCTTAGTGGCCACATGAGGATAGTGGCTACCCTATTGGGCAGCACAGATATAGAATATTTGCACCACTGCAGAAAGTTCGATTGAACACTGCTGCTTTGAGGGATGTGTCAAGATACTAATTTATCAAAATTACAGAAACGTCTAGCCAGTCATCCTTGAATGATAACCTTGAATGATCTAGTTCTTGAATAAAGAAGCTAAGAAGTTACATGTTAGGAGCATATCTGTCATGTGTTTCTCTCCTTCCTCTGTAGCGATGACTGGTTCCATAAGGACAAGGATAAGAACAGGGAGTTGGTCTCTTTGTTTTCTTTGTAAAGTGTACTTTCCCCTACACTGCCAAACATACAGAGCTCCAGGCATAAGAGAACATGTTCTATAGCATTTGGGCGGGCTGGGAACTTTGCCATCTAAGATAGTTAGCTCAGCTTGTGGTGGTGGCATGTGGAGGTAGGATGAAGGGTGGGGGAAAAGTGTTGCTGCTTCTTCATCAGCAGATTCTGGAAATTTGGGCAAAGGCGTGGTCCAGGATGGGACGTATAAAATCTGAGCGTAGACCTACAGCTTCTGGTTATGTCTGTCACAGAAATTGCACGCTGTGCTCCCTGTTTTGTTCTGAACATGAGTTCCCATCATGTTCAAGAAATATTTATTTTAAATTCGCAAGGGAGGCATGAGAGTAAACGCGGACTTACACCTTTCTGGTGGCTCACCTGGTGCCTAGGGAAAGACCCGAGGAAGCCAGGAAAAGGGCTTCAAGGACGAGCAGAAGCCCCAGGAGAATCTGTGTGTGTTTGTGAGGATTCTCTCTGGTACTTTGAACTGCCAATATTGCACACAAGGGTGTTCTAAAAATAACCCGAGTAATGTGCATCCTCGGCTGAAGGGAAGGAGATAATTCGTGAGGATGATGAGAAATGGAAAGGAGAGAAGCTTCAGAAGATGAGAAATGCACGGATCTCGATGGTCTCTGAGGCTCTCCCACAGACCCGGCGCTCCCTTTGAAGTCTTGAGATTGAAAACTGAGAAAATGTTCTTAAAATAAAAACAGCACCACTGGGAGAACATTGGGGTTTTTCTCACCTACGTTTTATAACATGAGCAGTCCCCTAGATTAAAAACTTACGTGTTTATCAGAATAGTTATGAAATGCTCATTTGTTATGTGTGCAAAACCCTCAAGTCCTTGGTGAGGAATCTGAGGATGAATAATATGTGTTTTCTACCTTAAAAATTTTCAAATTGCTTATTATTGGGGGAAGTAAATAAAAATGTATTGGGTAAATGAAATTTTATTTATAAAATAAATTTAATTCACTTAATAAAAGTAAATTAAATGTATTGAGTGCCTACTCTGTGTCAGACACTATGCTAAGTGCTAGAAATAAAAGAGAAATGAGAATCTCTGTTATCAAGGATTTATGGTCTAGCTCGGGAGAGAGGTATAGAATTGACCTGTTAGACTGTAGAGTGATCAACACAAAGAGAGGGACCTTCCGGGGCAGCATGGGGGAGCCCAGAAGAAGGGAACCTGCATTAGACTGAGGAATGGAAGGTCAGTGATGGTTAAATGTACCTTGAGGAGGAAGAGGAGAAGGTTAGGTAGAGAAGGGAGTTGAAGGACTCATTCATGTCATCAGTTCATGGAGAAAACATACCCTAGATTCTAAATGGCAAGCTAGAAACAGAACTTTGGAACACGGTCCATTGAATTCTAATCTCTTCTGAAAATCTCTTAAAATAGATCATTTGAATTTTTTTAACCTAGAAATCCACACATAAAGGACCTTTGCTGGGAGTTCTGTCTTCTTTGTTCTTGTGAGACATCAGCAGCTTGAACAAAGGTAAGACTGCAGGCGTAAAGGCAAGGCACTTGATCCCATCTGGCTACAGGAACACCGAAGAGGGAGACGTTAGTTCTGTTTGGGGGAAGTTTTCTTGGCTTTGAAGAGTTGGTAGCATTTCAAATAGGAGGCGATGGGGCACAAGGAGGGGAGATAAGGGGAACCTTCCAGGTGGCAGGAACTGTGTGAAAAATGACGCTGGTGGTAATGCGTGGCATGTTTGTGCCACAGTGTGACCTGTGGACTAATTCTGCTTTGGGTATAGAGACACAGAGTGGGAGCTAGGGCAGGGAAGGTAGGTTAAATGCTTCTGATGGAAGGACTTGAATGCCATCAGAAGAATTTGGATTTTGCAGTAAATAGGGAGGCGCTGGAAGCTTTGGGGCAGAGAGGTAATGCTCCCTGCTCAAATATGGGGAAGTCCTTGTCCTCCCTGAAGCTACTGGAGCCTCTGAGATTGCTGCAAACGTCGATGGTGCAGAAGTGACACCCCCAGCCTGCCCTGTGTGCAGACACTCCGTCCCCACTGCATGGAGAGGGGAGGGAGGCCCTTGTTCTCTCTGCAGTGGCCCAGAGGCAGGCTCTTCTCATTCCTCCCGGGCAATAGGAGACAGGGCGAGTCTCATCTCATATGTGAATTTGGGACAGACTGATGGAGAAGAATGTGAGAGGTGAATCTCATCTCAGATGAGAATTCACTTTCTTGATTTCTCATCTGAGAATTCCAGGAGAATGTGAGATGTCCTGATTCTGAATATGAAACTCATTTTTTACATCAAGTCGTATAACAAATGATATTTAGATTTGGTATCATCCATGAATATTTTAGCAAAATAACATCATCCTAAGTTTTTTTATTTTCTTGTGGTACTGGGGGATTGAATCCAGAGGTATTCTACCTCTGAGCTATATCCCCAGCTCTTCTTCTTCTTCTTCTTCTTCTTCTTCTTCTTCTTATTATTATTATTATTATTATTGTTATTATTATTATTATTATGATTTGAAACAGGATGTTGCCAGGTTGCTGAGAGTCTCACTAATATGCTGAGGCTAGTCTTGACCTTGTGATCCTTCTATCTCAGCCTCCCAAGTCCTGGAATCATAGGCTTGAGCCACCACACCTGGCTTCATCCTAAGTGTTAAACAAGTAAATACACAGAAAGTTTGGGAACATGGCTTGCTAATGAGATGGGGCTTTCTTTCCATACTGTTTGAAGAAACTCCCCAAATTGCATCATTGGAGTTTTTATTTCTGTTCCCAGATTCTAATACCTAGAAATCGCTGAACAAATTAATGGGAGAAATGCGTGTTCCAAAATGATTAGAAAATAGTAGTCGAGCAGCTTAGAGGTGTTCACTGTCAAAGCGCTGTGTTACTGTCTCACACTGTTACATGAACCAAGATTGAATGGGCTAGTTAATAGAAATACAGATAATTTTGCAGGGAAGAAAGCCTTGCTTTCAGCTGCAAACTGCACACTCTTTTCAGACCCAGTCTTCAGTAAATGGAGTGCAACACTGTGGTGGAAAATCAGTGTGACCAATTCTGTCCCTGGCTTCCGTGCCTGTTCCCGAAGGATTAGGACGCCGCCCAGCTTATTCTCTGCATTATGAACATCGTATTGCCATGCCTGGGACCTGGCCCACACCCTGCATAAATGGAAACAGAAAAATAGGATAGAAGAGGGAGCAACTTGGAGATCAAAGGAATATTAACATGCAGGAAGGAATAGAACACTGGCTTAAGGCCTCCCAGAGTGATGAGCAATTGTGGCCCACAGGCCCAGGTGATCTGCCTGATGTGGGAATGCATCCTGCCAAGTAATTTCAGGATTAGGAGGTGAGAATTTACCTTTCAGCCGAATTCAGTTAATACTGTAGAGACTCGCAAGCAAGGCTATAATGTTATTCAACAATACTAAGCCGTCAGATGCAAAATGTTGTATTTCTTTCCATGATACTCAGCGAAGCCAGTTTTATTTTCTTTTCCTGATAGTCAACATTTAAAACTGTGTACTCTTCACTATGCTATGTTGACAAAGGCATAGACACACGTGGAAAAGAAGTCTGTCAATGTGTCACGGGTCCATCCGTGTTACGAAATACCACTACCTACTACTAAGTCTGTACATGTTTGTCATGGGGGTGCACGTGCGTGTAGATGGAGTTAGCTTGTTTCTGTGTCACGATGTCTTTCTCTCTCTGAGCCCCAGTGTCATTATCTGAAAAATGAGGTTGATTTGGGGACTGGATGGTTTTGCCCAGCATGGTTTTGGGACTGAATGGAATGATGCACGTATGTTGTAAATTGTAGATCTCTGTACAAATGCAAGATATTGCTACCCCACCATGCTGAATCATAGCTGCCTGGGAACGAGGTGAAGCCCCTACGAACTTCCCAGGGTCATCACATTTCTTCGAGACAGTTCTGGAACACAGGCTTACTCATGGTGCAGATCATTTTGGAGATGTGCAACTACAGGTGTGTGAGGAATAATCAACTTCGGGGTTTCATCTTTAAATATAATAATATTTACTCAAAGAACACATAAGCAAGCTGAATGCATAGGTCATAGTTAGAACTACAGGGCTTATAACAAAACCCAGTAGTTCCCTTTTTCATGTCTCTTTCATACACCCATTTCCCAAAGTTGCTATGATGTATGAACTCTTTCTTCTGGCTTCTGTATTTATACTTATGCATAATATATCACTAGGTGCTGCTTTGTAATTTTTCTCAGTTGCTTTTTATGACGTGAGGATTTAGTGTTCTTTTCTCCTACCCTCATGGGTCCTATCCTCCACTCTTCCCCTGTATTCATACACAATCTTATTTAAACCACTAGTAAATCACTTACACTATTATGACTTTATAAATTATATCCACAGCTGAGCTAGTGTGCCATGAAGACTTTTTCTTTCTTGTATTATTGGCTTCATTTTAAAACTTATTTTTATATGAACTTATTCTTATTTCTACAAATTCTTAACAGAACCCCACATCTTCTATTGCACTCAATCATATTGAATAAGGTACCAGTTTCATTGTTTTTCTGGTAGACAGCCTCCTGCTTTCCTCCATCGTTTTGCCCCTTCTGGACTGACTTTTACACAACACTCATTCTTCCCCAGTATCTTAATTTCCTATTGCCACTTTCCTTGGCAATGGATCGAAGGAGATCTTGGATCCTCTGTTTTCTAAATTCCCTAACTTTCATGTCTTCTTATTTTTTGGTTTATGCCTTGTTTTATGGAGCACACATTTTTGTTTTGTGGTACTGGGGATTGAGCCCAAGGGCATTCTACCTCTGATCTACACCCCCAGCCCTATTTTATTTTGAAACAGGGTGTTACTAAGTTGTGGGCGGCCTCACTAAGTTGCCGAGGCTGGCCTCAAACCTGCAATCCCCTGTCTCAGCATCCCAAGTACTGGGATTACAGGCATGCACCACCACGCCCAGCCAGAGCATACAACTTCAACAACAAAAACATCCTAGATGAATTTTCTTCCAGGAGATTTCATAATATTTTTAGATGACAAAGTTGAAAAAATTTCTCAGGATGTGAAATGTACCACAGAAGCTTTCTCAAAAAGGTTGCCTGATAGATATTTAGAGTCCTTTTATGTCTGAGAATATCTTGTTTTCCTACCTTCACCCTTGATTGAGAGGTTTTCGGGACATAGGGTTCTAGATTGAAAATAATTTTACTCGAAATTTCGAAGGTATTTCTCTGTTGCTGAGAGGCTTCCAAAGTTGCAATTGAGAAATCTGATTTCATTCTGATTCTCAATAATTATATGTTTTTTTCTTTCTTTCTGGGCTTATGGGTTTTTTTTTTAGCAATTTTTCTACTACTTAGAATTTTCAAAAGTGATGTACCTTAGCATGGGAACATATATTCATGGTGTTGGGGACTTTTTAGATGTTTTTCATCTGAAAACTTTTAGTTCTAAGAAATTTTCTGCTATTATTATTTGGAAGGGTTGAGAGAAAGGTATTTCTTACCTCTCCACTTAACATGTTTTCTTTTTTCCTGGAATTTATAATCTATAGCTACTGTATCTACTGGAATTTTCCTTTCTATTCATGTTCTACCTTACTTTTATTCTTTCTAGGGGATTTCCTCATTCATTCTCTATGTTTTTATTAGATTTAAAATTTTTTTTGGTGACTGTACTTTTAATTTCTAAGAGCTCTTTCTGTTTTCTGAAATTCTTTTTTATAGGGCTCTATTCTTATTTCATGGCTTTAATATCTTCTTTTATTCATTGAGCATACTAATTTTGCTTTTTGATGTTTTTACACCCTATATTAACTCTGTTTTCTTCAAAAAAATTTCTTCTGCTTATACTGGTGTCTTCATGGTGGAGACTATTCAAATATCTGATGACCCAACATTCTGTAAGAGAGAGGCCCCAACAGGCTACATGGAAGCTCCACTGTGTATGTATGCGACTTGGGCTTTTAATGTTCCCTGTGGAGTCCTGGTTTGTCTTACTGGGAAAGCCCTAAACATGAATATTTTGTTTTGTTTTTGCAAAGAAGGATCACCCACTCTCCTTTAAGAGGTTAACAGGTGACTGTTTTCTCGGAGTCTGTATTTTTATTATTTAGTATGTAGACGTCCATTGAATCTCTGCTTTTAGTAGAGGTCTCATTCATACCCAGTTGTGGCTGGTGTTTTCTAGTTCCTCTCTGGTTTAGCTCTTTTGGAAACTAAATCTTCAGTCTCAAAGCTGTGTGCTGTAGGAGTACCACATACTGCTCTGAAAGGGGAGTCTCTGTAAATAATTCTTCCTGTTTTGGCCTCTCCTCACAGGCTTACCTTCAGCCACATGGGGCCTCCAGTTCCTGAGCTTATCTAGTATTCTGTGCTGTGAACCCACCTCTGCCTGTTTTGCTTCTTCCTCCGTCCTACACTTAATTTCCAGGTTGTTCTCCCTTGCCTACATCCAATCTACTCTCCAGCTTCCGAGAATGTTGTTGTCATCTCTTTTACCATCATCTCTCCTTCTTTCTTTGTTCTTGTGGTGCTATGTCTTTTATTTCCTTGATGTTCACATTACTGGGAATTCCTGGAGGGAGTTGGAATAAAGGCATGAGTCCAACTCACCATGGTGAACCCAGAGTTTCCCTCTTCTCTTTTTACTCAGTAAGAAAAATAGATCATGTAATATATCCATGTATTTCTTTAGAATTTTTTTGAACAGACAATCATGTTGTAAGCGTGTCTTACTTCTAAGGGCCTTTTAAGACTTTCATAGGCATTCCATCTTTTTCCACCCTCTCTCTGTGATAAGTGGCAAAGAGATAATTGTGCATCATTTTTCAAGCATTCAAGTGGAAGGAGTCCCTCCTGTGACTTCTAATGACATTCTGATACAGCTCAGTTGCATTCATTCAGCCCACCATTTACCTTGCAGCCATCAACTGGTTTCATAATATTCCTTTGATTTCAGCCCTCCTGACCTTGATTCATTGGTTTCGGCCAGAAAGAATGCTTTTCCCTATAGTCTGTGCTCCCTTGGTTTTCCAAGAAGCCCTGAGACTTGTCATTCTCCTAGCAGCCCAGATGCCATTCTCCCCAAACAACCAGAGTTCATTTAGCACCAATGAGGTGCTTGGTCTGGGATTTCTGAGGGACTGCCACTTGGGAGAGGCTGTTGCTAATGAGGTGAAAATTGGCGTCAGCCAGGGAGGGGCCGGCCTCAGTGGAGGGATGGATTGCTATGTCACTTTCAGAGAAGGCTGCTGTGGGCTAAGACTGTTGAGTCCTCACTCTTTGACAAAGCCAGATTCCTTGCTGGGGAGGTCCTTGCACCATGCTGGGAGGCTGGTCTGGGCTTACACAACCCCACCCCTGGAGCTGTTGCCAGCTGGCTAATCTCTTGGCTGGTTTTCCTGGCTGGCTTTCCTTGCAAATAGGAGAGTCCATGATCAGTCATGGGGCTTTCCCAGGCATTGGAGAGGCAGCCAGGAAGACTTACTGTTGTCCCCAGAGACACTATCCTAGGGATTGGTGTGCTAGAAGGTTAGGGTGTTGGGGGTTTGGTGGTAGAAGAGTGATTATGGTAGCATCTGTTGAGATGAAGGAGCACATTCATTTCCCCCGAGTGTTTACTTTGCATAGAAGAGACTTTCACTCATTAAACTGCTCCCCTGAGTGCCCTCATCCGCTGCTCTTATACTGCTGGGAAGTTTAACCCTCTTGCAGTCATTTTCACTTGTAATTGTCCCCACCAGAGCTGTGACAGAGCTGTGGGTGGGAGGAACCAGAAACTCTGTTCTGGCGGAGAGAAGATGGAGGAGGTAGGTGGTTGGGGGATGTTCTGTAGGTCGTTCAGTGGCATTCTGGCTCCTGGTCTGCCTGACCAAGCATGTTGGTTGGGGCCTCTTGGATGTAATCTGTGTGATCATTTGGTGACCTCCAACCAATCTTTTAATGTCTCTGGCTTAGCATCCTCCCTCTTTTCTTCTATTTCTCTTGAAATCATTTCCTCTAATTTTTAAAGGGTGTATTGGGTGCCAGGCTAGATGCAAGGATGGCAGAAATGAATGAAATGCAGTCCCTATCTTCAAGGAATTCATCTTCTATCAGAAGACAAATACATAACAAACATAGACTTATAACAAACATAGACTTAGAAATGCACTATCTCAAAGGTTTGTAAAGAGTGTCATGGGGTAACAGAGGAAGGGGCAATAGTGCTCTCTGAGAGGGTCAGAGAATGCTTTTCAATGATGGTAACATTTGAATTGGTTGTTGAAGATTGATTATGTAGATATACAGGTAATCGCATAGACAAAGAGGTTTGGATAAACATGGTGTATGCTGGAAAGAACAAGTTGTCTGTTGATGCTGGGATGCAGGTGCAGGATGGCCTGGCAGGCCATGGGGTTGGCAGTGGACCCGGTCAGTGGAGTGCTTGCCGGATGAGTTTGCACACCACCTTACAGGTGATGGAGAGTCATGGTGGGCTGTGCAGAGAACTGTGATCATTTGCTAAATGACCCCTTGTAGTCTGAAATTCTTGGATTCTCTGTGTGGGTACAGAGATGTGGGTCTGGGAACACAGCTTCGTTGAGGAGTGTAATCTGGTGTAACGTCTGTGAGTAGGTGTTTAAATGTGGGCTGTACCCAATAGCTATATTAAAAGGTAACACCAAGCTGGGGGAGTGGAGCACTGGGTTCCGTGTTAAGCTGGAGTTTAAATATCCAACTCTCCGTTCAGCCTTCAATCACACTTTTGACCATGGCTAAAGAGGTTGATCTGACTATGCCTCAGAATCACCACTTGTCAAGTGGAAATTTTCACTTCTGTGCAGCTGAGTTCTTTTGGAGAAAATTTATTCCATAATGATTTTGCCATTGTTTAGAGCATTTGAAGGGAAAATAGTATTTTAAAGCTTAGCATGATTCCTAATTATATTATGAGCTATCAACGAGCATGGAAATAAAATTTATCTGTGCATTGATTTGTGTGTGTGTGTGTGTGTGTGTGTGTGTGTGTGTGTGTGTGTGTGTAATACACTTGGGCTTTTTTCTTGAGTTTTGATTCATTTTTGGAGTGGAAATCTGGTGGGAGTCGTGGTGGGGAGTTGGAAATTGTGCAGAAAACAGTGTTACACAAAAGCCTTAGCTGAATGTTCCAACCTGGCCATTTCAGGAATGCACTTGTGTGGTTGATGACACATTCCTGGGCTCCTAAGTGTTAGTTTGTGCTTGTGGAATTTTAAACCCAGGGGGTGGTTATTTTCTGGAACCATGTGATGAACATTTTGGCTCAACTCCAGGGCACTTCCAACTCTGAATTGTGTGTTTGCTTTTGAGATAGGAGCATGTTCTTCAAGCGTCTCTTTGAAGGTTTTCAGCTTGGTAGCCTGCCATCTTCTCAAAGTACTCTCACATTAATTCATCTTCAAAACCAAAGGGATAACCAATTTCTATATGGTTCCCATGCTCTGAGACAATGTCACTGATGGTGTGACAGCCAAACATGGGAGACACCTAGAAGAATATTTAAGATGTGGAACACATGGTAAGGTGTGGGCATGGGCACAGTTGTGCAGAGCTGATGATTTCATACAAATGTGCACTGTTGAATGTTAACCCTGCTGGGGTAGAGAGGCCTGCGACACACGTGCACAGAAATAAAGCTTAGTAGGTGTGTTATCTTCAAGAAAGGTATGGGGACTCACCTAGTATTGGCCTCACCCAGGAACATAGCTGGGGTCCTCCTACATTCTTAGGACTCAGCATTGAAATAATCCATTATTATCTGCAGGTTGATTTTCCAATAGGAGCAGTGGTCAGTATGAGCAGCCACACATTTGGCCTGTGAGATGTTTACTGATTATTAGTGAGATTATGATCAAGGTCTATGACTATAGGACTGTACTGGGGGAGGGGAGTCAAAATTCTACATCATACACTATTTTATTCTATACAAATGAGTAAAATACTTATTAGAGATTATTTTTTCCTGAATATGAACTCTATTAACACTTTCTGGTTACTTAAATCACATATCACCTTAAGTATCATTTGAGAGTTACATCTATATGTGTTTTGTGGCCTCCAAACGATTATATAATCCTTGAGGACACAGCAATGAATTCATTCAACAAAAATTTATTAAGCACCTAGTGTGTGTTTTATGCACCAAATGCAGATGAGTTTAGACACTTTGAATAGGTTACTACAGGATGGAGAAGAATTGTGCAATTGAAGTGGAGTGCGGAGGGTCTTCTACCGAGGTCAGGAGGTCAACGTCCGCAAAGACACGGTTGTATGCCAAATGAAAAACAAGTTGGCAATCCAGGAATAGCAAGTGATAGGTTGGTTCAAGAAGTGAGACCGGAGTGGTAACAGCGTTCGTGCTTACATTGTCTTGGAAGGGGATTTTGTCCTAACTCCCGGGATGCTACTGGCATCTAGTGGTTAGAGGTCAGAGAGCGGGTGAACACCCTGCAACACACAGGGCAGCCCCTCCCAACAAAGAATTGTCCCGTCCTAAATGCCAGAAGTGCCAAGGCAGAGAAGCCCCCTTCAGACCAGTTCACCTTTGGCTCAAGTCCGAGTTCAGAAGTTGCTTCTTCAGTGGCTACCTCACCCACTCAGCTGCCTTAGGAACGTTACCTTTTCTTCTCTATCATTCTGCTACATAACCCTACTTTCCTTTTGATACTATCTGTATTTGATGATATGGTTATTTTGTGATCTGTCTCTCTCTTCTAAAATATAAATATCATGAGACTTTTGACTTGCTTAGTGCTGGTTCCCTAGAACCTTCCAGAGTGTGGGACCCATAGGCGAAGGCCTGGAGAAGTCTGATATTTGGGAGTTCTGTGTGGAAGGTTGGATACTGATTCTGTGGTACTGGAATAATCATAAGTAGTTAACATGCATGTTTACGATTGATACCAGGCGCTGTGGCACTATTCTAAACATTTTATGTATATTAACTCATTTAACCCCAGGGAGCAGGCATTGTGATTATTTTCATTTTACATATAAGCAAACTGAGAAAGAGAGGTTCAGTATTTCCCAAAGATTATACATTTAGCAAGTGGCAATGCTTAAGAGGTGTAATCCTCAGGCAATTTGTGCATTCACACACGCTCTTTGTGGCTCTTAGCCTGAGAACACTCTGGGAAGCAGGTGGGTAGGGGATTTATGAATTGGCTTTGAGGGGTTGCAAACAGTGGGTTCCAAAAGAGATACCAGTTGGATGAGGCAGTCATCTAGAAATCATGGGGATGAGTAGTTGGTGGACAGAGAAGATCTCATACGGAAGTATTGGTGCCTTGCAGGGTCTGGAGCATGCTATCCTATAAGGGTGTCTGATGACCCTGGTAGGTCAGTCAGAGCTGATGATCACGGGGCTGTGACTCAAGGAGAGGACATTGGAAGGGGAGATATGATGAGCCCTAGCATCCTAAGTAACCCTGGGCTCGGACATTGTGCCTGAAGCAGTGGTATAATGCTGAGCAACAACCCTGATGTGGGCCCATCAGAAGTTCTGACTGGCTATTTTCAACCTCAGAAATACACTGCAGAGATAGTCTGCTTGACCCAGAGGTGATCCCTGGGCCTGGTCTCTGTAGCTAGGTGACAGAGCTGCTTCATATTACTCTGTGTCTGCTCATACTTCCAAGCTTCCTACCCTGGAGGCTCTAGAGTTCTCAGAACTAAGACCTGGGTGTTTTCAGTCTGCAGATAACACTGCTGGTCTGGTGTAGTAATCTTAGGAAACCAGATGGTCACTACCTGGGCCACTTTCTGGAGACAAGAAAGATGACTGCCCTGTTTCCTTCTCCACCTTCTTTCCTTTTCCCAGTGTTAGGACCACATGTTGGAGGTTGGTGTTTCTTGACAAATAAAAAACAAACAAACTTACAGAGAAAAGGGGGAAGGGTCTCTGGGTCACTAGTACATTTCTCCATTTGTGGGAGGAGCCATTATTAGTTGGTGGGGCAGAGCAGGTTGGTTCTGAGTGGACACCTTCTCATGCCGTCCTATCCTATTGCCTGATACTGCAAGGCACTGTTAGGTTATAAGGTAAGAAGTAGAGAGGGAGGTTGCTGCACATGTATCAGTGGGAGCTGGAGGAATTGGAATACAAAGAGCTTGGAGAAAGCTCCAGTATCCTCCACTAGTTCCAATTGGAGCAACAGATAAATGTAGATAGTAGCTGTCTTCTTAGGGCTATTGTGTTAGGCCTGAGACCAGAAAGGGGGCAGGGTCTTGATGTTTTTACTTGCATAATAGGGGCTTGGCACCCTCATCAAAGTTGGTTTTCCAGAAGCAGGAGCTGGCTCAGGGCTGGCTGGCACTGAGGTCTAGCAGTGGAGGAGGGCGGAAGGGAGATTTCCAGTCTGAGTCCCAGGTACAGCTAGGTCTGGAAGCAAGGACTTGAGCCAAACTGAGCCTGTAAAACAGATAGGTTGGAAGAGTCAAGATAGGAAGTAAAACCTAGAAAGTTATTGTGAGAAAATTATGCAGAAAGAGAGGCCTTTTATGGGGAAGTCCCGGGGCTTGGTGGTGGATGCCGAGGACCATGACCCGTACCAAAAATGGAGGGCTTGTGGGCAGTTGATGGTTAATATGGAAAGCTGCTGAAAGATTTTAGGGAAGGGAGAGACTTTCTCGGATTTACTTTTCAATTATATTATTCAAATAACTGCACGGAGGATAGGTCAATAGAGCCTCTTGTGCCAGTCTAGGCCAGAGAAATGGTCATGGCAGTTAGGAGATACAGGAAGTGTTTAGAATTTAAAACTAAACCTCGTCTGCCAACATAGGTGAGAAAAATGGTCATGGCAGAGTTAGAAGACAGAGGAAGTGTTCAGAATTTAAAACTAAGAGGACTTACTGATTACATGGATGTGATATATTTAGAATGAAGGAAAACTCAGGGATGACTTCTATGTTTTGAATCTGGTTGCTTTGTGGAGCTCACACCTTAGATGATGAGTAGAGGATGATGAGCTATACTGAATGGAGAAAAGGAATGAACTAAATGTTGGTCATATTGCATTCAAGGCACCTTGAACTGTGAGGATGAAGAAGGCCCACATGAAGGGATTCTGGCGTTCAGCAGAATGGTCTGGGCTGAATGTGTGGATGTTCCAATGGGAACTGAAATCATGAGACTGGACATAATCTTCTAGGGATAGTCTGTAGGATGAGAAGTAAAGAAGACCTGGGGAACACTCTGAAGGGACATCAGTATATAAAGGTCCCCACTGGAAACAAAAGGAGCAGTAGGGTCACATTTCAAGCTCTGCATTGGACAGGAGCTTCTATCTGAAGTCTCTTCTCTGTAGAGTGAATATTCTCTCTCTGTTCCACAAAGTATTTAGTATTTTCAATGGTAAATGCTAGCCTAGAGGTATTAGTAATGGCTACCATAATTAGTGTTATGCAAGCCCCTAAGCTTTTTCAGACTGTCATCCTCATCTTTTTATTTTCCTATCCATGTCCCTGGTATGGATGTCAGTGGATGACTTCTAGTAGGCTTTCAATACATAGTTGGATCATATTTAACGTGGGAGTTGGAAAATATTTATTGGGAAAATCAATATACCATTTTATTAGAGAATATTTTTTCTAACCCACATCAGAAGAAGGAGAAATGTTTAGACCACTTAATTTTTCATGGCTTTTTTTGTTTCTATTTCTTAAGCAAGCCATATAGCTAGTTACTGAAGTATAGTAGCTAGATAAGTACCAGAGCCATGTGCAGAAGTGGGACCAAATAAGACGATGTCCTGAGAGCAACCAGATGTGCTGGCTTCATGTGGGGGGATGATCTCCATTCTCCTGCCCTCGGGTGCTACAGCAGGTTTGTCTCTGCAGTTGCTGCTCCAGGAGAAAGAGGGGCATGACTTTTTGAAAGATCCAAGGGAAGGAATCCAGATTCTATAAACACCCAAGGAAATTAATACTCAAACCTGTAATTCTACTTTAATGATGAATGGAATGCCAGTGTTATTTAGTACTTTTTTTTAAACCAGGAAGCAAAAAGAGCAAATCTTTAGGGCAGTTGTTGATATTTCCATATTTGCAGTAGGATTCAAGTTAGTCAAAGAAAAGCACAATCTTCCTTTGTCCAAACCTAGAGATTACTTGAGTAATCAGAGCCAGGAAATTGCTGTCCAAAGATTGCATTTTCTTTTAGTCTGCTTACCTTTAAACTAACACATTTTATTTTTAAATGTACATGATGAACCTACACAGTTGGTCTACCTTTGGAATGTTTATGGGCTCGGTTTCTTCTATATTCATTCTCTAGGGAGGCTTATGATATTTAATAGTATTTACAGAGTCTGAGGCATTTGTTAGTCTCATTCCAAACCTCAGTTTTCTGTGCCAGGTTGCTTGGAGCAGCTTAAGCCTCTGTAGTCAGAGAAGCTAGAAGCTGTCAAATGCCCAAGAGTACAAGAGATTCACCCCTTCTAAGAGAAATAGCATTGATGGTGAAAGTTGAACCCTTTTTGACATTCCCCCCTTTGGGAGAACACTTGAGAGTGTTCCATTTTGTGCTAAGAAGTTTGGTGTTTTTGTTTTTAACTCTTGACCTGAGAATGCATCTATTAGAAAGGGGCTTCTATGGTTGGGGTCATCAGGCCCCACTGGTGGCTTCCACTCCTCCTTCCTCCATCCTTTATCGTGATCCCCCATCCTCCCTTCACTCCACCCTAGAGATCATTTGGAAAAGGAAAATGGAAAGAACAACCATCGATCAGAAATAAAGCTGCCCTTTGGGGTTTAACAATATGTCCAGAACTATTTTTGTGCTTAGCAAAAATCCATTTTGCCTCATTATGAACATGTTTTCCCTTTGGCTTTCACTTCTAAGGTTATTTCAGGGGAAATTATATCCATATATTAGTCGCATGTGTCCACATCTCACTCAGTAACTATTAGAGTGATTAGATGTCTTGAACCAGGAAGTTGCATTTTGTCGGCACTAAATACAGGTTGAAATCCTAAGATTTAATTTGGAGACAAATCACTACAGTTGAGTGAGTGAAAATCTTGCCCAAAATGCATTTTTCCATCTGTTGCATGCTAACAGCTCTGGAAAAATTTGAAATTTATACCTAAGGACCTTCAGCCATCTTTGCAAAGTGGTCAGGAACTGGAGAGTTCCAGACTGCAGGTCCTCTGAAGCAACCACCCAGCATGAAGGAGGAGGTTGAATGCGTCTGTGTTTCTTTCTGTTTTAAGTTCCTCAGTGTCACACACTGTAAAGTCAGCACCCCAGGGACTGGCTCAGGAGACGTTTCATCCACAGCCTGGCAACACCAGTCTGTGCAACTCCAAGTGAGGATCGTGGTCACTTCTCATTTCTTTCTGACCTAATCTTCCCTGGGAATGTGCAGATTGGATGCACTCCTCCTCACCTAGTCTAGCATGTACAGAGAAGACTCTGGGTTTGCCAAAGCCAAGAAAGAAATCAGAAGCCAAGTCAAGAATTTATTTCAGCCTCTTTGAGATGAGGTATGCTTAAAGTTTAGCACTAGTTACTCCATATTGCCACCCTGAGCACTACAAGGCCATAAGCTCCACTAAGAATGTTTGACTTAAGGCAGGGTCGCCATAAACTTTGCTAATGCCACATCATGCTTACCCTTGGCTTCTGCATCCCCACTGCTTTGCTTACACAGATGTAAAAAATCCAAGCAACGTCAAATGTAAGGTAAACATATATTGTTTGTTCTCAAGTGGGCTGTTTTCCATCATTCTAAAATTATGTGAACTTGAACTTTTGACTCTGTGGAATTGTGCTTTTCTTTCTATATAAGTGGCTGTCAATAGAGGCTAGGGGCTGCACTTCTTTGTGTAGTCCCGGCCCGCCAGAACAAAGACCTCTCAATTAGACTCTAGAGTCTGGTGTGTCTCTGTAGGCGACCTCATAACACCATCACATTCAGTGCAGTTGTTTTTTGTTTTTCCAGGTGAGGCTCCTGAGTGTGACTTTCTTCACTTTGTCATAGCACAGCCGATGAGACCTCTGAGCGCTGGCTCAATAACTGCAGAGCACTGTAGCTGGTCCTGCTAGGTCTGTTCTTGTGTGGCTGACCCTGCCTCTTAGGGTTGTCACTGGTCTACTTGTTTCAAAAGAGGAGTTCCCTTCCTTCCAATTACACATCGACTTGTGTACCTGCTGTGTTTTCACACTGTCATTTGAGGTTCTGCCTTGTGGATGTCTTGGCCATTTCTAAAGTTCTCCCAACTTATGATTTCTGTACTTTAATTCATCATGCAACAATGACAGGGGGAAGCTGTGATCTTCCTTTTCCACGTAAAACACAGCCTGTATTGTCATTGTCTCATTATCACCGTGCACCTAATTAATATTACACAGGAGCAGCATTGCCTAGTAGGGAGAGCTCAGGCTTGCAGGGCAGTCTTCCCAGGTTTAAATCTTCACTCTACAATTTCCTAGGTCTACAATTCACTACTACAATTTCCTGGGCAAGTTATTTAAAGTCTCTTGGCCTTGATTTCCTTATCTGTAAAATGAAGATATTAATAGGATCTGCCACACAGGGTCATTGTGAGGAATAAATGAATTAATGAATGCAGAGGGCTCAGGATAGAGTCTTTTGCACATTAAGATATTAAATCTTAGCTATGATGATGATGTTAGGGGCTCAGTACAATGACCTTGAAATTGCTTTTGAAAGAGCAGGGGTTCTTCATCAGTCATTTTGCCCCGACACTTTACTGCCCGTTAAGACTTCAGGGAGATATATATGTGTAACTGCTGAAGAGGTCGGCTGTAACCTTTGCTGCAGTTAAATGCCTCTCAGCTTTATAAGATATGGAACCTACATGATGATGGTGGCCAACATTTATTGAGCATTTACTATGCACCAGGCCTGTCCTAAGTGCCATATATAATCTTATTTATTCCTCATCAAAACCACATGCTGGGAGACTTAGTTCCATTTTGCAGTTGAGGAAGTTGCAACTCAAAAACTTGCAGCTGTGTGCACACCCAGGCCTGCCTATTCAGCCATCACTATAAACGACCTCCTTTGCAAAGATAGATGGGTTCTCCTCAAAAGAGAGAGCCCAGGGAATTGGGAAGGGAGCGATTCTTCTTGGGATCTATCGCATATGACCTGCAGGACTTAGAACAAGTCACTTAACTTCTCAGAAATTCAGAATTCCCATCTGTATACTAAAGATTGTTGCCTTCACAAGTCTTTGCGTGAGATGTAAAATAAAGTAAAAGATGTCACAAAGCAAGCCTAGGCATATACATCAAGAGTGTTACCTAGCTTGGCCTAGGGCAGTCGGAAGTTATGAAGATTCCTTTTGTGTATAGTAGCCCCCCTTATCCTTAGGGGGTACATTGCAAGTCCCCTCCCCCAGTGAATGCCTGAAACCACAGAGAGTACCAAATCCCATAAATACTATGTTTTTTCCTATATGCCCTATAGCATTGCCACACAGGACCAGAGTTAATATATCTCTCCATAATTTATGTCTTGGTTCCTCTTTGCATCACTACTCTTATATTTTTGAACCATTATTAAGTAAAACAAAGCTTCCTTGAACTCAAGAAGAACCATGATGGTTGATCTCATAACCAGCATGGCCACAGAGTAACTAACAGGGAGGTAGTAGACAGTGTGGAAAAGCTGGGCAAAGAGACTATTCAGATTCTGGGCTGTAAAGGGGAAGATGGTGTGAGATTTCATCATGATACTTATGGTGCACAATTTCAAGTGTGTGAATTATTTGTTTCTGGAATTTTCCATTTGATATTTTCAGATAGTGGTAGGCTGCGGGTAACTGAAACCTTGGGAAGTAAAATTGAGTCATGTGTGGGGGACTCCTGTGCTTAGGAGCACACATGACAGAGGATGAGAAGTTCGTTCTGAGGTCCGGCTGTAGTTCTTCCGCATGAAATCAGAGCTCAATCACTTTTAATGGGTGTGACTCGGGGAAGAGTTTTGGCCCCGCCTGGGTATACATGGTACTCTTGTCCTGACAATATAATTAATCTGGGATGTTGTGCCTCAGCCCTTCAAGGGGCCTCCATGAGAGATTTTAGTTCTTTCTGATAGTCTTTAGAGAAATTTAAGTACTTCCCAGTCTTTCTAAGCAGGAGTATTTTGTATTTTCTCCTAAAGCTCAAAAATTCTTTTTAAGGAAGTTGGGTTTTGCTGCTATGATTATGGGTGTGTGTGAATGAAATCTTCTCTGTCAGATCTTGGTTAGAATGGAGCTTAGAATGGATCTCCCCACTTGTGAAACCCTGTAACTCTTTCTGCGTAATAGCATTAAAGCGCTTCCTGGAAGAGGGAGGTAAGGAGCAGCTCGGGGTGTCGCTGTTTAATCAATTTGAGCTCAATTTTATGGGTTATCACAGATCCACTTCTTCTCTATCACTGCATCCTCCGATAGCACACCATTGCTTCAGGGGCAGGATTCAGCAACAACTTTGGCTTATCTCCTGACAAAGTTAGCCTGTCTGATCACGGCTGATGCAGGAGCTCAATCTCTGGGATTGTGATCAGTTAAAATAGAGCCAGCTCTGCCAGTGCCCTGTGACCAAATGCTCTGGCTGTCCCCACTCTGGGAACATGGTAGGTTGTGCTTCTTCCTGTTGGCCACAGAAGTAGTCCTGGACTGTATGTTGTGATTGGGGTGATGTGTGCTGCTGTGGGATGGAATGTTGACTTGCTCATGCGAGTCCCTCCTGGGCTCTCTTCTTCTGCTACAGCTACATGCTTGATTGTCTGCATAGGTCCCCGAGAGCCCTGGCAAACCTTTCATAGACAGGCAGTGCTGGCTAGAAACAAACTGTTGTTATTGTGGCAAATGAGATATTTCTTATGTTCCTGCTAGATAAACTGGTCTATCCCTTCTAGTGCAGTGGTCCATGGACAGGGGCATGTGCTTTTAGTGAGCGGTTGAGATGTAACCTTGATGATGCTTTTCTGTGTTTTACTGCTACCATAAAGTCTGTCTAGCAGTCTGAGAAAATGTAAGAGTTTAATAATAGATGTCTCGGGGGCAATGACACTTAGTAGCTTCCATAGTCTAGTTTTTTTTCCCTTTTAAAATGTTTTTCTTGCCGCTCCTTGTCTAAGCCCGTAATGTTGTGCCGGGCACATAGCAGCCACTCAATAAATGAGTGATGAAGGAATATGTCCAGAAATCCATAGATTCTAAGGGAACTTGCCATTAGCATCATAGAAACTTTTTGACTCTCCCTGAACTTATTGTTGCCAATTATTCCTTTACTGAATTCAACTGCAAGTCATAATATTTTCCATTTTCAGGGCTCCCATGAGAGACAGCCCCTATCTTGGCCTCTCAGTCGTTTCAGTGGCCTCTCTAGGAGAGCAACACAGGGCACCCCAGCTCTCCACTTTCTGAGCTCAGCAAGAAGAGAAAATATATGGGACTCTTGCCCAGGAAAGCAGCAGAAGCTCCCTTCCTCCAGCATCAGTTTGTGGCCAAGGCCATAACAGTTCAAATGCTGCTGGCTGGCTCCAGAGAATATTTTCACCTTTTATTTTTTAAACTTATGTAGTATTAACTAAAACTTCTTTGACCCTGGAAATCTTCCCTGTCTCTAAACTTATTCCTATCAGGACATGCCTGAGGTGTTGATTTTCTTGCTGTTAAATGCAGAGAGAGAAATGGAGAGGGTTAGAAGAGCCTGAGACTGCAGTCTGATACCCAGTGGCAAAATGCACGTCCCGTCTGGTTGGAGTTCTCTCTGGAATCGGTTCCTTCGTTCCATTCCTCCTACCATTGCTACTCTGTTGACCACACAATTCACTTAGAACAGTGCCTGGGACATCGATACATGCTATTATTACCTTTATGATGGCTGTTTCTGCAGCCTCATGGTCTCCCTGTCTCCAGTTTCTTTCCACTCCAATCTATACTTGGCATCTTTTAAAAATAGATCCGGTCCTTTTGTTTCCCTGTTTATAAAGCTATCTTGCCTCCATTGCCTAAGGGACAGAGTCCCAGATTCTGAGCTCCCCGTCCCTCTTCAGCAGTGGTTCTCACCCACATTAGCCATATCTGAATCCCCAGGGGAGCTTGGAAACTTTCCAGCTGCCTCTCTTCCCCCTGGAGATTCTGGTAAGCTCTGGGGAGGCGGGGAAGAGAGACAGGACACATTCCTGGGGTGGGATGTGCTGTTTGGAGAAGCTCTCCAGGTGATCCTGAGCTGACTTCTTCCTTAGGTAGCTGGCTCCACCTCCCCAGGAAGGACCACTGGCCTGCACCCTGGTTTCCCACCACACTGTGCCTGCATGTGCAGCGTGGGGTCCAGCCATGCAGAGTTCTGGAGCTCCTCCGCCTTACTATACTCTTTTACCTCCCCACACTTTGCACACACATTCTCTCTTGCCCTTTGATCTGCCTGGGTCTCCCCCATATTGATTTTAAGGTTCAGTTTAAGCATCAATTCTTAGGCCTTTCTCAACATTCCCAGATGGCTGCCTCTCTCCTCCCATGGCACTTAGCATTGACTCACATCATTACCCCGGTCATACTGCAGCCTCAACATTCATGCCTGCAAACACCCGGAGAGCAGGCAGGAACCTGGTTCTATGATCTTCTACAAGATCGTAACTGAGTTTGGGTACATAGTAGACAATGAGGAGCCCAGTGTGTGATGTAGCTCTGCGTGATGGTTGAGTCTGGACTTTGGAATCTTCTCTCCTTGGGTGTTTGTGACAATTAAATGAGACAATGTATACATGGCACTAAGCCTAGTGTCACATGGTACTAAGCCATGTACACATGGTAAAGTACACATGGCATTGTACACATGGCACTAAGCCTAGTGGCTCTTAGGAAGTGCTTAATAAATGCATATTTTACTTTATCTATCTATCTATCATCTATCTATCTATCTATCATCATCATCTATCTAAATTCTTTCACTCATATACTGAATTACTTATATATTAGTATCCATACCAAGATGCATGTATTTCCAATTCAAATAATTTATTCACTAGCAAATATTCATTGAGTAAATATTGGTTGCTGTCGAGAACTGTTACTACCTCATCCTTGCGCTCAAGAAGAATACAACTTAAACCACCAGTGGCAACGGACCAGTTGTAGCAGGGTTTAACTAGTTGTAGAACCAAGTTTGGTCTATAAGCCAATGGGAATGAAGGAGGAATTGGCGAGGCCCAAGAGATGAGATTCATCTTTTTAGGACACACACACACACACACACACACACACGCACGCACACACCAATATTCACCATTTAGAACAAATGGCGGCAAGGGGGTGTATGACTTGATAAATGAGAAGACGTGGTCAGGAGGCCGGGCGGGTGCTGAGCGTCTGGGCTGTCTGGGTTGGTCTGAGTGCTCCGGCTCTGCTGCTCAAAGTGTATCCACGCACAGCAGCAGTCGCAGCAGCCGCAGCGCTCGCGGGCCTGCTGGAAATGCAGAACCACACACGTGGCCTCTGACCTGCTGGATTGGAATTTGCATTTTAACAGGGTCCCCAGATAATTTTTGAATTCATAAAAGCTTGAGAAGGACTAGCCTGGGGGATGCTTGGTCACTTGACCTCAGTGACGGTTCCTGTTTAGGGCTCTCCTGCGAGCTGTTGGATCAAGATAGGCGGTCTCCAATTCCATAGGCACCTCCACTGTAGTATGGAAGCTGCACAGACTCCGTCGCTTATGCATAAATGTAATAGTTCTTTTTTTTCGAATGTACCTAGATGCTGTTAGGACAAAAATACAAAATTCAGTTGGAAGTGTTACTGATTCGTTTTTTTTGTCATTCTACATTTATTCCAGGCATAGAAACCTAACAGAAAAAGTCTCAGGTGACAGGTTTTGAAATGTTTTATATTAAACAGTCCTTGTATTTGGAAACCAGCATTTAGGAACCTGTATACTTTCTTTACGTACTGCACATGCACAAAATTTCCGGTCTTCATAGATATGAATCAAAAGCAAGATACGTATCTTCATTAAATGGAAAAAAATCGCTAACATAAAGCAAGCTGTTATAGTGATTCAGGACAGAGCTGTTTGGCATCGTTCTCAAACCTCTCTCCTTCCTAGGGCTCACGGGGTGGGGAAGGGCAGCACAGGATGGTCTGTCTGGTTCCTTCTGCTTTCCCTAGGTCCTCGGCCATGTAGACTGGCGGTGGCAGCTGGCATGTGTGGGTAGTAGAGGGTCTGTGGGAATTTCATGTAGTGTTATTCCACTTCTTGGCCCCAGGTGGGTCACTGGTCTAGATGGTGCCATGCTTGGTGGAGAGGTGGGCAGACAAGAAGCCCAGCTCTGTCACGCACTGGTTAATTGTCACTCATCAGTGTCCTGAGCACAGATGCAGATGCTCAGTTGCTGATTCTTCCCAGCCTGGTCTAGCATTGACTTTGGAATCAGCTCGAACTGGATTCAAATTCTGACTCCATCACCGAAGCTGTTGTGTAACTCTGGGCACCTCTAAGACAACAGTTTCTTCCTTTGTAAAATGGCAGATAAGGCCACCTGACTTAGAGGGCTCTTCCATGAATGAAATGCAAGTTGCAAGTTGTTTGGCATCCACCCACTCAGTGAAAACTGCTATTACTATCTCCATTTCTCAGCCGCCATTACTACCTCATTTCCCATCTTCTAAAGCCATCCCCTTCACCTGTCCATCAGGTAGAGGCCTTTATCTGGTAAATCAGAATGCTAATGAAGGATGTGCATATGAAAAGGAGACTGAAGAATTGTTTTTGTTCACAAGTGATTTATAACAGGTGAGGTTCAGAAGAGGAAATGAAATACCCTGTCCCCTTGCTCTTTGCCAATGCACATGCTCCCTGTATTATCTTTTAGCATCAGAGAAATTATCCTCTTATGCTTTGTTTAGATCACTCCAACTCAGGGCCACAGCTCCGACACTGCCCATTCTTGGCTGACCTGTATAAAGTCAAATAAATTCCTTCACCTTTCTTCGCTTCTCTTTCCGTGTTTCAAAAATGAGAGCATGAGCCTTTGTGATCTCTAAGGTATTTCCAGTGATGAAATCTAAGAGATTGTGTCCATCTGTGAGCAAGTGGAGTTAATGTTAGGAAGGGGAGCCTTCCAGGAGAAATGCTGGAGACGGGAGCGAGAACAGATGTGAATCATGTCTGGTTTTGAGCTCAGAAAAGATTATGGCAGGTTTTCATATTCATCTGCCTGCTTACATGCTTATGCAGTGCCCTTGTTTGACCTTGACCAACAAGGTTTTTTTTGAAGTCTTTTTCCTATTGACTCTAGTGGACACAATGCCATATTGTCACAATGATTTTGTTACATCTGCCGGGGAAGCCAGCATATCTGCTTCTCTTTGGATCCTTGTCCAGGAAGCTCTCAAGGCAGGAGTTTGCCCAAATGAGTATTTCCTGATGACCCTGGGCAGGCTCCTCTCTGGTCAGGAACCTGTGATCTCCCCTCCCCAGACACCACCCGGGATGGTTGGTGTTTTCTCTTCATTCATTCCTCACCAGAATTGGCACTGGTGGGTGTCAGGTGGGTAAGGAGAATTCCGTCATCCTCAAAAGAGATGTCAGACCCAATGTGAGTCAGCTTCAGCTTCCCGCAAGCACAGCTGAAAGACAAAGAAATGGATTTACCAGAGATACACACAAACCCGCGCCTATTATGCTTAAAAACATAAATAAAAGGAGGGAAAAGGCACACAGAATGAAATTATCTTTTTAAAGCATCTTGGCAAAATAGCACTGGGTAAACATCGGTACAATGGTGGAGTCACCCATGTGTGTCAACCTGTAGTTTTTAATGACAGGGATGTATAAACAAGTAGGTAATACACAGCCCAGCTGCCTCTGGGGTTATTCTTACTCTCTTTGAGAACAAGTTGGTGAAAACACAGCTGAAAACATACTTCTGGGAAACGAGTCATTTCAGCTGAATATGGAACACAAGAGCTGGGTGAGGATTTAGAAAAAATACCCATTCAACCCCATAAGCTTACAAATGAAGATTGGACTAAATAGAAATTGTGTTCTATTCTCAAAGGATGAACATCACTTCCTGTTTCTTTTTGTGGGCAGGCAAAGCTATGAATAATATATATGTTTTATTTTTTATTTTGAAATAGGGTTTTGCTAAGTTGCTGAGGCTGGCCTTGAACCCGGGATCCTCCTATCTCAGCCTCCCAAGTACTAGGATTACAGTACTACCACCATGCCTGGCTTGATTAATATTCTTTTTTTTGTGGCACTGGGGATGGAACCCAGGGGCATTCTACCTCTGAGCTACACCCTCAGCCCTATTTTTTATTCTTTATTTTGAAACAGGGTCTCACTAATATTCTTAATGTGGGCTTTTTTCCTCTCCCTTGTGCCCTTGCAAGCTCTTCAATGAAAGGAGTTTGTCTGTACTTTCTCCCAGCTAGCTTCAATGATAAATACATAGCACACAGGCACCAAAAAGTTTCAATCTTTTCATTTTTCTTTAAAGAATTCAAAACTCTTCTGCCTTTGTTCTTACAGATAATTTACAGTAGCTGTTGTAGTTTTATTTGTTAAATGGATGTACAGGGGACAAAATAACTTATTAAAAGTACAGAAAGAGTGAAGGGCTTCTCTTGCTAAGAGGAGACAGGGCAGAGCCAGTAATTAATTCCTACCAAAGCACAGAAAACCAGGCTAGATTCACAGACCTACAACATTCTGAGAACTTTTCTTATAGAATCTTTTACAATAACTGTTAAGTGATCATTTTTTTTTCATTTTCCTGGAGAGGAAATTGATGTTCAGAGAGAGACTAAATAACTGGCCAGGCTCATCTATCCAGTAGGCAGCGGGGTAAAGATGGAAGTCCAGAGTTAATTATCTCACTGCTTCCTTTTTAACAACAACATCAAACTCAGGTTAGCACCTCGTCTATGCAAGGCCTCTTGCTGGGTACTGGAGATGTGAAAGGAAAGGGAACCAAGTGCACACTGTTTCGGGCTTCTCGGAGCCTGTATTGAGTGTGTGCTGTTTGTTACATATTCTCACAAGGAGATGCCTCAGTTGAGCCCCAGGAATGCTTATTAGCTTATGTCAGGTAATGGAACATGCTTAGTCTATTTTCACACATAGCTAAGATCATGCAGTGGGTTAGTGGGGGGAAGGCTGGGACCCAATGTCAGCAGCACATATTTAACCCTCAGAATCCTTGATTTTTTCCAACATCATTCGTGTAATGGTCATTAAGTTCTCCAAGACATTTAATATGGAATTAAGATGTTGCATGTGTAGAAGTATTTGTATTCTAACTGAAATACCTACAGAAGAAACTCATTTTTAAAGTTAAGTGGTTTTTTAAGATTGATTTTGTATCCCGACACTTTGCTGAATTCGAACAGACACTTCACAGAAGAAGAAATACAAATGGCCCATAAATGTATGAAAAAATGTTCAACATCATTAGCAATCAGAGAGATGCAAATCAAAACTACCCTGAGATTTCACCTAACCCCAATTAGAATGGCAATCATTAAAAACACAAACAACAACAAATGCTGGCGAGGATGTGGAGAAGTAGGAACTCTACTACAC
>PVJS01011815.1:0-45000 GCA_004027185.1 Glis glis
TATGATTTCTACCATTAACTTTTAAGATCACTTACTGGAATGATAGAAGACTGGCTCTAGGAGGCAGAGAGTAATTTCTTCCTGTCCCCACAATGAGAGGGGCCCTTGGCAGAAGGGAAGTGGGCTAGTGGAGAACACACATCCTTATAGGCAGGAGCAATCAAAAGAACAGCAAATTGAATAGGAACCCTCATGAAGAGCATTAGCTTAGATAGTTTCAAAGACCATACTTCTATCACTAATTGTATTTGCTCAATGTCTCCAAGGATTTCAAGACTGCAAGTTACTATTTAACCCATATGCTGTGTCTGTCACATGGACACCTCTCCCAATCTAGGTTAGAATGTCTACAGTACTGCTTACAACCAACATTTCTTCTTATGAGTTAAAATTCACTCATTACTATTAATAATCATTAAAATTTCAACAGCTACTTTATAAAATTCCGTGAAATGTTTAGTTTCATTTGTAAACTTACGCATGTCATCATATTTTAAACCTTTATAAAGTAAATGCCACTTTTATGGATTTTAATTTTTACATAAAAAATAGAACCATCTAGAATATTATACACCTCTAATAAGTAAAAAATTATGTAAGTGATATAATGCTTCCTCAGTTATCTTAATAAACTTGGAGTTTTAAATTTAAAATGGTGTAAATAAATTATTTAATTAAAATTAAATGTATATGTTCTATCTTGAACAGGATATCTCTCTGGATTTAAAATGTATCACTATTTGTCTTCTATTAATTTTGTTGCTGTATGATATGGATAATAAATAACTGTATTGGATTTTGTACTCAGATATTAAGGTACAGAATATTTCTACCAGTTGAAAAGAGTTAAACAATGGAATCTTAAATGGTACTTTGCCCTTTTATATGACCCTTAAACTTGATGGACTAAATCTTAAATTTTATTTTAACCTTCTGATTATCCAACTTTTAAAGATATTTGAAGTAGAATCTACTTGATATTTGAATATAATACATGATTTTCTTACTTGAAGTCGCAACACCTGGGTCATTCAATTAACATTTACTCTTGAGAGAGAAAATTATGTATCTTTGTCTACTTAACATTAATTAATTTCTGCACTTTACACTGACCCAAAAAATGATTAGAAATCATGAAAATGAGTAACACAATTTAAAATCCAATGAACTGTATTCCTTTTCTCAAGAAGATTTTTTTATGTTGTTATTTATCTCTTTGTGGACTTCTGGTCTTTCATGTGCTTTTATTACCTATAGTCATTATTCCTTTTGATTAAATTATCATACATTTGGATAATGTGGACCTGCTTTGGGTTTAGTTGCTACATATGTTTTAATTATCCCTTTAATCTATGAACTCTGCTTCTGACACACAAAATGTCCCAAGATTATCTTGCATATTTTCTATCTCAGACATGGAATAAGCTAAATCTTCAAGAAATCTTACTTCTTTTGTGGAAAATTATAAAGAATTGCTATAAGAATTTAGTTAAATACAAACAGTATTTAAGGTAATTATACAATATTATTATTAAATAGCATACCTGAGTGTATCATTCTTTTTCAGTCAATTCATATTCTACTTTGTATGGAAAAAATAATAAATGTTACTTATTTTACTATTTTTAGGTTTAATCCTGTGCATCTCCTTTCGCATTTCTGCTAGTCAAGTTGAACTTTATAGACCTGAATTTTGATTCTACAAAGCAAACAACTTAAATCATAGCACAGACAAGAAGCGTGTAACTCAGAGTAAAAAGGAGAAATAAAAAGACCTCAATATTCTCTTATCTGCATCTCTTGATGGAAATACCACAATGCAGTATTAATTAATTCAAATCTGATTAGATAAAATATGAAATTGAGAACTTCCAGAAGAATATAAATTTGTAGCCGGGCATGGTGGCGCACGCTTGTAATCCCAGTACTTTGGGAGGCGGAGACCGGAGGATCCGGGTTCGCTGCCAACCTCGGCGCTCATGCGCGCGTGTGTGATCTCTCTCTCTCTCTCTCTTTCTACCTAGTGAGGCCCTCTGCAACTTCATGAGACTCGGTTTCAAAAATAAAGCATAAAAAAATAGGGCCGGGGGTGTAGCGTGGAGGTAGAACGCCCCTGCGTTCAATCCCCGGTACCGCAAAAAAAAAAAAAAAGAATATAAATTTGTATCCTTGCAATATGGAGAGCTTAAAAATTCATAAGTTTTTCTCCTTAGTTCAAAACTATCTGAAAACATAATTTGAACAAGGGGGTCTCTTGAGACTGCTAAGATTTTGAAATTATTTCTCTATATTTATAAAATAACTTTCAAAATAAAATTGTAATTTAGGTTGTGTCCAACTTGATCATCCATTAACACAGTAATAATGCTGTAGTTTATATTTCTATATCCCCAATTTGTATAAATATCTATAAATTCAAGCATTAAGGCAAGAGAAGATGGTGGCATTTTCCTATTTCCATACCCATGATTGAAAAATAAAGGCCTATTGCTGTGTTCAAGTTATTATTTCACAAAATATTTGAATATCCTGAGTTTTTATTTAAATTCATGTAGGTTATCTTCCTAACGCCTAGAATCAGTATGTTTCTGCCAAGCCTCTTATATTTTATGAAGACTTCTGATCAGCTGTCTAAACGTTAGGATGACAAGCTCCTTTACAATCTGGTACCAACCTACATTTTAGTTTGTCTGCTTCTTCTGGGACTTCTAGCATCCCAGCTTCTTCCCCTTTCCCAGACTGTGGACTCACAAGTCAGAGTTCATTGTGAACTACTCTTGAGGCACACTGACCATGCACACTATATCCCACCTCTCTTGCACACACTCCTGGGAGAAACTGTCCAAGGAGCCACAGCCAGATGAGTGCATCAGCGCTCCTCCTCAGCCCTTACTCTCTGCTTTAACTTATGATCATTTAATTTGGTCTTATCTCCTATACACATGATCTTGTTCTGATTCCTTGAAAAACAGATTGTAAATTATTGTCACCTTATTTATGCTAAGAGTTCCGAGTTATAAATTTTCAGATTAAAAAATAATACTCAAAGTCTAATTGGAATGCAAGAGAGTCCAATTAAAAATCATTTTACAAAATGCCAAATACAATTCTTGAAATATTTAAAAATCAAGGCCAAAAGACTTTTATAAATTTATTATTTCTTCATTATTCTCCCTCAGGGTTTAGGCAGCACAGAAAGAAGAGATATTCAGGGAAGTGAGTGTTTTCCACTGCTCTGTCCTAACTAGTGTATTTCATTGTGTGTAATGGAGAAAAAGAGATTTATGGTTGTTTCATCTTATTTCAAGTTTTTCTTTTTTCATCTCTGGAGGGCTTTAAACATCTTTCAAAAACCTTCATTCAGTTAATGTCCTTAATAACTAATCAGAGGCTTTGACCCTTCTCTGCCTGCCAATTTTCTTGTCTGTTTTAAAAAAATTATTTGTTCTTCATGAATAAATTAAAATATCATCTCTTATAGAAGCCTTGTCCAACAGAACCCTCAGCCCACTTATCACTGTCTGCCTAGTACTTCTGCATCCATTGAAATTACTTTTCACTGTGTACATAAAAAAGAATAGTTTAAATTTTTACTTCAAACTCATAAAAAGTACTGAGATTTAGGCAGATTTTTGCTGGAATGATGGTTTCAGAAACATTAGAGCTATAGATTCCTCAATTATAGCATTCTTGAACCACAGTATAAAATACCTGCTTTTTTTTTTTTGGTGCTGGGGATTGAACTCAGGCAGGGGAGTTCTACCTCTGAGCTACACCTTCAGCCATATTTTATTTTTTAGTTTGAAACAGGGCCTCACTAGGTTGCTGAGAGTCTTGCTACATTGTCGAGGCTGTCCTCCAACCTTCGATTCTCCTGTCTCAGTGTATTGGACAGGGTTCACTAGATTAACAGAATTCACAGAATGAGTATATTTGAAAAAGGGATTTATCAGATGGGCTTACAGTTTGAAGCAATGTAGTCCCAAGTACTGACTGCACGTGGAGAGTCAGAGGAACCAGTAGCTGGTCGAGCAGTCTAAGAGCTGGAGTCTTAGGATCGGAGCAACCACTAATTCAGTCCCAGTCCAAGATGTGAAGATCAGGAAGCTCTTCGGAGAAATGATGGTGAAGTTTCAGTTCGAAGGGCTGGAGGCCAACGATCTCACACGAGAGCAGAAGATCAAGAAGCTCTTCAGAGAAACGGTGAAGTTCCAGTTCTATGAGCCGGAGGCCGACGATCTCAGGCAAGAGCAGATGCATTTTCTTCGGAAAGAGTCACGCATCGCTCTACACGGCTTCTGCCTCTTTTATCTAAGTCCTGCACCTATCAGAATCCTGCTGCCTACATCCAGGGCAGGCTTTCTGTTTAATCTGCTGTTACACACCCAAAGTCACATGATCTTGGGTGTGTCATGATCAGGTCAAGTTGAGAAACTAGATTGACTATCACACTCAGCCTCCAGAGTAGTGGGATTACAAGAGTGTGCCACCACGCCTGGCAAATACCTGCTTTTTGTTAGTTTTTTGGTCTTTGTTTTGCATATTTTGCTTGAATTAAGAGAGCTAAAGTCAGGTATGGTGGCACATGTCTGTAATCCCAGTACATGGGAGACTGAGACAGGAGGATTGAAGTTTGAGGCCAGCCTCAGCAATTTTAGCAAGACCCTGTTTCAAAATAAAAAATAAAATAGGGCTAGGGGTGTGTCTTACAGGTAGAGAGGAAATCCTAGCTTGTTTAGGTAGCACAGCAGGGATCTGAATGCTTGTAGAATTCCAGGGGATGGGGTAAGAGATGAAACAAGGAAGGGTCAGAGAGGAAGATTAGGTTAGGGAAGGAGAATGTAGGTTGACATACCACACGAAAGAATTTGGACTCTTTTGGGAATGCCATAATAATTTTAGTATGATTAAATATACTTTAGTAAAATATGCCAATAATAGGAAGAAAAAATTAAAGCTCTAAAATATATGCAGATGTACAGATTAAGAGTTTAGTCTTGATAAAAGGGGATGGAGGCTTACATTAGAGGCAGTGGGACTGGATAAGCTCAAATTAGGTCTTTATGTAAAGTATCATTACAGAAGTCTCCTTTCCTTCTCAATAAGCAACTGATGTTCTTCCTGCCACCCAGGAGTGCTGTTTCATCTTTAATGAGAAGACTAAATACTTCCACTCATGGGAAAATTAAGAACATGTCTCTGGCTATTTCAAGTGAATTTTCAATGGTCTCAATATCATCTTATAAAATAACAGTTTCAAAGGCAGAAAATGCATGAAGATTCTGGCTAAATAATTGAACTGATGGGCTCCACCTTGACCTCTATCAAATACAAAACATGCAACCACATGAGTCACAATGGCTAAATTTAAATTGAACCAACAAAGTTGTTCAAATACACATAAGATATTTATCTGTAAATATGTCATTTTTCATCTTGTTTCACTTACTGTTTTATATGGTCTTTTATGTCCATGTTCTTCTTTAAACACTTCCAATGTTACTGTGGGCATAAGTCATAATAGAAAAGCACATCTTCATTCCATTCTAATCTATTGAGCAAAAGACTCCTAGGCAGTGAGAAAGGTAGATGAATTTAATGAACTTAAACCTTGATAGTTTGTAACTCTAAACATCTAAGAATGTTATTGAAAAGGAGTGAATATACATGTTGTATTTGATAGAATACATTTTCCTTTTTTCATGAGAATAAGCCTCATAGCCTTAATTTAAAAATGATTTCACAAAACATATTTTACATAGACATGAAAATATGTTACTATGCTGCTATGGTAAGCATTGCACACAGTTGAACTAGATATGTGTTAAAACTTAAACATTCTCCAAATAGATTCCTTAGATCAATAAACCTAATACATGAATACATTAATGTTTAAAATTAATAAAATATGGCATTTTTTAGATAGACATGCATATTCTTATTGAGGTTAGCCTCATATATTCAGATTTCACTTAATTCTTGAAACCTACATCATATCATACATGAATATAAACATACATATTATACAAATATACATATATCATATATGTATATATCATATCATAGATGTATATATTTTCAAACTAAAATTATCAGGAATATCTCTTTGAATATATCTCTTCTATTTGACTGTATGTATTTTAGAAGTAGGATTTATGTCTCAAGAATGTTCCTCTTCCAATTCCACTCCAAATACCTACCGTTGTGCTTTCATTGTAGTGTACTTTTGGGGAGTTACTTAGGGCCTTTTAAGACATCTGCATGCTAACCAGTCTATGATTGGTGAAGACAATGCTACTGAATAGAAATAAATATATAAAGATCTGGGATTAATTCCTCCACTGCTTGACTCTACCCTACTTAAGATTTAGGGTCTTCATTTTCTCCAAATTTAAAACCAATCCAAGCTTAAGTTCTATCTGGTGCCAATAAAGAATAATTATCCTAACCCTTGTTAAATATTTAATGGCAAATACAAAATTTTACAAAAATTGTGTGTCAAATTCGCCAGTGTTTGCAACAACTCTTTTACATGGAGAGAAAACAACTTTTACTTTTCTTAGTGGAAAGGGTTTTGTCAGAGAAACAGCAATGAATTTTCAAAGATAAAAGTGCTCAATAGAGAAAAATGATTAATACCTATGTACATATACATCAGTATATCTATATGTCTGTGTGGATAGCTTATGTATAGTTGTATATATAAATACATGTATATAAAATAAATGCACATACATATACATCTGTATATCTGTACAACCATGTATATAGCTTTTTATAGTTACATACATAAAAAATGCATGCACATAATTCTTCAGCACATTTACCGATTTTAACCAAGCAAGGTGTTCATATAATATTGGATGCATCTAGTAATTCTGAAAAGATTGTGCTCAATAAATTTTGCATTTTCATAATAACAGGTGACAAAGTAGAAGTGTCATTGTATACTTTTCTGTGGTTCTATTTACTTAATGATTTTAAATTAGCCATATAAATACTATGTGTTAAATATGATAGTGTTGAATACATGCAAAAAAACTGAAAAAGTACATCATGTAAACAGCCTTGTGGACTACCTATTAAACATGGATGAATAGTTGCTAATTAGAATAATAGGCAGAATCTGTTTTACCTTATAAGAGAAATCACTAAGTTAATGTTTGGAGTGGGAGAAACAAGGAAAACAGGAACAATTTTATCAACTATACCCTCAAGGGCTTTCAATTGGAGGTTCCAATTACCATGTAACCAGCCATCAGCAAATAAGCTGAAGATATTAAATGTACGAACATGAAAAATTTAATAGAGAATGCTCATGTCTGTTTACATCACATCATAGAAGAGTTTCAAAAGAACAGTGCCATGTAGAAAATTAATCGGAATATGTTCTCCAAGGAGAACTTTACTGTAAAGGAAAATTAAAAAAACAGTAATTCATCCTAATGCAGGAATTTAAATAAAATGGACATGAAAGCCAAACAACTCTATGGGTCACCTTCATGCAATTGCCTATAATCTACCCCTGGAATACAGTATTTCATATGCCAAACTTTATTTTTAGTACTTGAGAGGTTCTTTATTTTCTTAGTATTTTTATTTTTTTTCCATTATTGTAAATCATCAGCATTATGTTTTATAATTTGCAATATTATATATTTCATCTTTGCATCATTTCCAATACTGGGGATACAAATTGTATAAACACTTTTAGAAGAGTTATAATTAATTTTTTATATATTTTACAAATTTGATTGGGAATTCATCAAAGGGACGAGGAATGAGGTAAATAGCAAGATGATAGATTACAGCAGCCCAAGAGAGGTCTCCAGGTGAAAGAATTGCATAAGGAAGACTACCGGAAAAACATCTTAACTGGTAAATTATTGTTTTTGTTTGTTTGTTTGTTTGTTTGTTTTTTGTAGTACTGGGGAATTGAACCTAGGGGCATTCTACCTCTGAGGTACATCCCCAGCCCTCTTTATTTTTTTTTTTTTTGGAAAGAGGGTCTTGCTAGGTTGATGAAAGTCTCACTACTTGCTGAGGCTGTCCTCAAACCTGAGATCTTCCAATCTCAGGCACATACCTGTACTAGGATTACAGGTATGTACCACCATGTCCAGCTGTAAGTTATTGTTACTGGGGTGAAAATATTGGTGTGTGGGAAAAATATTGACAAAAATATTGATGTTTAAAAATAAACAAGATAGATAAACCATTAGCCAACCTAACCAAAATAAAGAGTCAACCCAAATAAATAAAATAAGAAATGAAAAAGGTGTTATTACCACAGACAGTACAGAAATCCAGATCATCCAAAACTACTTTGAAAAACTATACTCCAACAAAATGGATAACCTAGAAGAAATTGACAAATTTCTAGACACCCACAACTTCCTAAATTGAATCAAGAAGATATGGAAAATTTAAACCGACCAATAGTAATCAAAGAGATTGAAATAGCAATAAAGAGCCACCATTGAAGAAAAGCCCAGGACCAGATGGTTTCCCAGATGAATTTTCTAAAACCTTTATAGAAGATTAAATCCCAATACTTCTTAATCTATTCTATAAAATAGAAAGAGACAGGATTCTCCCAAACACATTCTATGAAGCCAGCATCACATTAATACCAAAGGCAATTAAGACAGCTCAAGAAAAGAAAACCAGAGACCAATATCATCAAAGAACTTGGATGCAAAACTTCTAAACTAAATACTAACAACACTCATTCAAGACCACATCAAGAAATTATACACCGTGATCAAGTTGGGTTCATCCCAGGGATGCAAGGCTGGTTCAACATATGAAAAACAATCCATGTAATTCACCACATAAATATAACTAAATACAAAAATCACATGATAATTTCAATAGATGCTGAAAAAGCATTTGACAAAATCCAACACCTATTCATGCTTAAAAACACTGCAAAGAATTGGAATTAAAGGAACTTACCTCAACATCATAAAGGCAATATACAATAAACCCAAAGCCAACATCTTATTGAATGGGGAAAAATATGAGAATTCTCTTTAATATTAGGAACAAGGATGACCACTATCACCACTCCTTTTAAATATAGTACTTGAGACTCTAGCCAGAGCAATAAGGCAAGAGAAGGAAATTAAAGGAATACAAATAGGGAAAGAAGAACTGAAACTATCTCTATTTGCAGATGGCATGATCTTATACTTAGAAGACCCAATAAATGCAACCCAAAGGCTTCTAGAACTGATTAACAAATTCAGCAAGGTATTTGGACACAAAATAAATCCAAAAAAATCAGAAGCTTTTCTTTATGCCAATCATAAATCCACTGAAAAAATCCAGAAAACATTCCCACTCACAATAATCCCCAAAACAATAAAATACTTAGGAATAAACCTAACCAAGGAGGTAAAAGACCTCTACAATGAAAATTATAAAACACTGAAAAAATAAATTGAAGATCTTAGATTTAAAGACCTCCCATTCTCTTGGATAGGCAGAATAAACATTATCAAAATGGCCATTCTTCCAAAATTGATCTACAGATTCAATGCAATACCCATTAAAATAAAAAGATCATTCTTCACAAACATAGAAAAATCAGTCCTTAAATTCACTTGGGATAACAAAAACCCAGAATAGCCAAAATAGTTCTCAGCAACAAGAACCATGTAGGAGGCACCACAATACCTGACTTCAAACTATACTACAAAGCCATAGTAATAAAAACAGCATGGTATTGCCACAAAAACAGACACATAGACCAGTGGAGCAGAATAAAAGACTCAGAAACAAACCCACACATTTACAGCCAATTGATTTTTGACAAAAGGGTCAAAAACATACACTGGAAAAAAGATAGCCTTTTCAACAAATGGTGTTGGCAAAACTGGTTATCCATGTGCAGAAAAATGGAAATAAAACTTTTTCACCCTGCACAAGAGTCAATTCAAGATGATTCAAAGACCTGGAAATTAGACCAGAGATCTTGTAGTTCTTGAAGAGGGCATAGGACCAACACTCCAACATATAGAGACAGGTAAAAACTTCCTCAACAAAACCGGAAAAGCAGAAGAAATTAAAATGAGGATTAATACGTGGGATTGCATTAAACTGAAGAGCTTCTGTGCAGCAAAGGAAACTATCATGAACCTTATGAGAGAGCCGACAGAATAGGAGACCTTTACCAGCTACTCCTCTGATAGAGGACTAATATCTAGAATGTATGGTGAACTCAAAAAACTCACTGCCAGAAAACCAAATAACCCAATCGAAAAAATAAAATAAAATAAAATGGGCAAGTGAAGAAGAAATAGAAATGACCAATAAATTAATGAAAAAAGTTCAATATCATTAGCAATCAGAGAGATGAAAATCAAAACAACCCTGAGATTTCACTTAACCCCAGTTAGAATGGCAATCATTAAAAACACAAACAATAAAAAATGCTGGTGAGGATGTGGAGAAGTAGGAACTCTGATACACTGTTGGTGGGATTGCAAATTAGTGCAAACACTTTGTAAAAGAGTGTGGAGGGTCCTCAGAATAGAAATGAACCTACCTACTATTGATCCAGCTATACCACTCCTGGGTATCACCCCAAAAGAATTGAAACCACACTTCCATAGTAATGCATTCATATCTATGTTTATAGCTGCACAAATTAGAATTGCCAAACTATGGAACAGTCGAGTTGTCTATCAACAGATGAATGGATAACAAAATTATGGGATATAGACACATGGAATTCTACTAAGCCATAAAGAAGAACAAAATTATGCCATTTGCAGGGAAATGGATGGAACTGGTGAATATTTTGCTAAGGGAGATTAGTCAGTCACAAAAAATGAAGGGTTGGATGTTCTCCCTCATATGTGGAAGTTAGGGAGAATTTGGGACACAGGAGGGACTCCAGACAAAGGAGAAACCTTAGTGAAGGAGAGGACCTAACTGAGGGAGATGGGAGGGGGAGGAAGACTTGAAGAAGGAAACACCTCAATTGTCATGATATATATATATACACAAACTTATAAAAGCCAATCACTGTGCTGAGCATAGGGAGGGGGGAATAGGATGGGAACTGGGGGAGGGCTCAGTGAGTACTGTGTGCATGTATGCCTCTATCACCCTGAACTTCAACAAGATGTATGCTTATAATGTACCAATAAACAAAACAAAAAAATTAACAAGCTCAGAAAATAAGAAAATGTAAAATAATGCTTAATTCCAGCAAGAGGGGGTGTGGAAGAGAGAGAGAGAGGTTTCTCACACAGATATACAAACACAGAGAGAAAGAGGACAGTCTCTCTGTATATATGGATAGAGAAAGAAAAAGGAAACAAAATTATACTATACTAATATTTTTATTCAAAATGTGGTCCCCAATCTGGCTGCCAGTCCTTGAACTATGTATTACCAGTTAGCAAAGAGATAAGCAGCTTGTACCAGAATATAAATCAACTGTACTAATAAGTACAATGTTTGTTCCACCACCATTCTTTTTTCATCCAAAATTTTCTCTAGGATGGAAGAAGTACATCGATTTTCTCTTTTACTTGGGCTCCTTATTCTGTTGTAGACCCAGCAGTTTGAGTACCACAAAGTTATGACAAAGTGTTGTGGAGATTGGAAGAAGAGGAAGTGATATGGCTAACACAGAAATAAAGCTCTGTCTTCCATTTATATAACAAGAAATCAAAATTTATCTCAAATGCATAAGTCAAAAGAAAGGTACTAAGATACATTAAGGTAAATCTTTCTAAAGCAAAAAAAAAATGCCAACATTGTCTTTGCAACCAACAGAAAGGGTAGGAAGAGGTTGGATAGGACAAGCAGTTGTTATTTTCATGGTAAGCTAATTAATATGAGTGTTATCTTCATATACATTTTACTTTGGTAAACATTTAAATTAATTTTAAGTAAGGAAATTGATAGGAATCATAGATTTCATTAAGTTTGGTTTTTGATTGTATAACTTCACACATATCGAGAACTGATATTTATCAAAGATCTGAACACTTTAAGAAGTAAAAGAAAATAATTGAAATATGTGTAAGACTTTTGAGAACATAGTTACATATAATACAACATTAGCTAAATCATAAAAAGTAGAGGAGATAAGCAATTAAGAAAGAAGAAATATTAAAGATGAGAGCAATAATAAAAACTGTATGAAAATTAAGGAAAGATAAATACTAACTCATAATGAGCACAGAGAAATATATACAGGACATATGTCCTATAATTTTGAATATGACAAAAGATATTAGGAACGCAAGTTTGACATAGGGTATAAATATGATAGTCCTTTGTCAAAACTACTAAGAACCTCATAATTAGCACATCTTGAAGAATGTACAGCTTATTGCAAAGTTATAAGCACTAATATTTTGGAGCAAACATATAACTTATAATTTTTAGAAGCCTATAGTAAATGTGTGACTAGATTTTTAAAAACCTATGGAGAGCTGGGAGTGGTGGCACACACTTGTAATTCCAGTACTTGGGAGGTGGAGACCGGAGGATCCAGGTTCGCAGCCAGGCTCAGCTACTTAGTGAGGTCCTCCGCAACTTTGTGAGACCCGGTTTCAAAATAAAGGATAAAAAATAGGGCCGGGGGTGTAGCTCGGAGGTAGAACTCCCCTGGGTTCAATCCCTGGTACCACACACACACACACACACACACACACACACACACACAGCCTATGGAGAATGATTCTTTGTCTAACAACTCTGCACAGGTTTTTAAACAGCCAACCTAAAATAGCCACTTCAGTCTCCTTGCTGGCTGCTGACGATATTAATTAAGGTAGGTAGGACTGACTGCTGTAATTGAATTACAATCTTCTCTAAGAGCAGTTGTTCCCTTATTCTCTGTATTTTATTGACCTTTATATGAGTTCTACTGCTAAATCAATTCTAATCACTGTATCAACTGGAAAAATTCCACTTTCCACTGCCAAATCAATTATAGTCACAAAATCAATAGCAGGTACTTCAACCTATTTGATTAAAAAATGAAAAAAGAAACTCTACTAAACAGAAAGTAAAAACATTTCTATCTTTCTATTAAAAAGTAAGAAATGCTAATTTACCATGTACATATTCACATTGGACATAGAATTTAATGATAAAAATTATTTGCATTGAACTAATATAATAACATTTTAATTAATTAATTAATTTATTTATTTATTTTTGCGGTACTGGGGATTGAACCCAGGGGCATTTTACCTCCGAGCCCTATTTTTTATCTTTTATTTTGAAACAGGGTCTCACTAAGTTGTAGAGGGCCTAAGTAGCTGAGGGTGGCCAAGAACCTAGATCTTCCAGTTTCAGCCTCCCAAGTACTGGGATTACAAGCATGCACCACCACACCCAGCTAATAACATTTTAAAATAATTATTTAACCTGTTTTGATTGACCCCAGCTTATTACTGACAATTACAAAAATATTTTATGATTGTTGTATATATCAGATTGAAAATATTTACAGTATCTATATTTTACATCTGGCTTGGGACCTCTTGTCTCCTCTTTTATTTTATTATTATGTTGTTGTCATCTCTGTTCTCGCTGCAAAAATTTAGTTTGAAAGTCATACCACCTTATCTTCTATTTCTGGCACAAAATAACCTCTGAGAAGCATTCCCACTATACTGAATAGTTTAAAAACTTAATTGATAGCTTTTATTCCTCTTAACTTTTTTTATCCTAAATGACTACAGTTCCCAATTTTAAGTCACTAATAATGCTTTTGTCTAAAATATTTGATCTCCTCAGATATAGTGCCATTTGTTTATAGAGCATAATTATAATTTATAACACCTGAAGATGCTAAATTTCCAACATATCCAATTGTAAAATTATATTTTTTGACTCCAGATACATTGCCTCTGTGTTTTCCTCTTCCTTTTCTTACTGACAATTACTTAACAAGAATTGTGTCCAATCTCATAATGGTTTCCAACCTATCACCACTTCCCCGAGTAGCTCGCTTTCTGGAATAGTAAAAAACTAATGGAGTTTCTTCCTTAAACCACATTATTTTGATGAGTCTCTAGCAACATAGTTTAGTTTTAATATGATAAAAATGGTAAATGTAAGTATAATGTAATTAAAGTTATCTTACCAACAGCTATATCCCTCCTGGTACCTGATGGTAATTAGAAGACAGTAAAAACATTTAGACAAAACATAAACTATAGGATACTTTCCTGCAGTATTCAAAAAAATCTAAAGCTGGATGTGGTGACATGTGCCTTTAGAAGTTGAGGAAGGAGGTTCGAGGACAACACAGAGAGACCTCTTCAAAAAATAATCTTAGAGATTACCCTATACTCCCCCCACTAAATACTGTCCAGCTTCTCTAGATTGCTGGGATTCAGAGAGACAAGCAATTAGTTAAATTGCATAAAGTATCTTGGTTCAGGCTTTTATTATAATGCTTGAGGAAATCCCTTTCTGTGTAGAGGTGTTGAGTTTAGGATATGTGGCACCACAGGACTTCCTCTAGTATTTGCTTGATATGTTCAGTTTATATATTGGTTTGTGCATGTTGTACTGAGTAGTGGTGGGGAAGGACATGGAATCTTAGTACACAATAGTTTTTCTTTTCCCCTTTTTATCAACAGATATAATCTCTCATTTAGTAACAACACAAAATTCCATATTTCATTTTCAAATGCATAAATACGCTTGTACAAAATAGGAGAAATTCTCAGGATAGTGTGGAATAATGGTCCTCATGCCCTAATCTTTGGAACCTTTCAATACACTATCTTACATGGCAAAGGGACTCTGCAGATGTGATTAAGGTATGGATCTTGAGATAGGGAAACCATATTGGATAATTCAGGTGGGCCCAAAACGATCCCATGAATCCTTGAAATTAGAGAACCTCCCTGGGGCATGGTTAGAGAGATGTGATGAGGAAAGAAGGGTCAGAGAGATGTAATGTTGCTGGCTTTGAAGATGGAATGATGCTCACAAGTCAAGAAATACCACTGGCTTCAGAGGATGGAAAAAGGCCAGGGAAAGGATCGCCCTCCAGAGGATCCCGAAGGAAAGGATCCCTGCCTGTGACTTGATGTGAGCACAATGAGGCCAAAGTCACACTTCTGATCCCCAAAACTGCAAGATGAAAAACGTATATGATTTCAGCTACAAAGCTTGTGATAGATAACTAACAAAGCTAGTAATAAATTAAATCCAGGAAAGAGATTTTTGACTCCATAGGATATGCTGAAGTACTTACCAATGATGGTGGGTTAAAATTTGGGTTTTAGTGACCATGTAAAGAAGATGAGAAAAATCTTTGAGAAGTAGCAGGGTAGATAAACCAAATAAATAAATACTTCAAACTTCTGATAAAGAAAGTAGACTATCTAGGTAACTTTGACTCCAGTTTGAATTAAAATGGCATCCTCTCTCAAGATTAGTAGCTATGGGTCAACTCTGGAGTGAGTTGAAAAGCTGAATTTACAGAATTTACAAGAATAAAAACAAAAACAAGCAAAATTGCAAACCACAGTCAAGTCTTACAAGGTTTTAGATACCAGTATTATCATATAGAAGACTTACAATGAGTAGTATGTAATAAGTAAAGAAATAAAGAAGGAATTTAAGAAAAAAACATTAATAGAAAAAACTGAAAAGTCCAACCATTTCTAATTATAGACAAATATTTAAGAACATTATACTGGGGGGAGAGGCAACACAGGAGATAATAGTTGAGGATATTTTCTAGACTAGATAATGGACATTTCTTCAGATTCAAGAAGCATAGAAAACTAATCAGGATGAATAAAATACTTTTACCTAGATTCATTATAATAAAAACACAGAATTTCAAATAAATAGGGGCAATATTCATAACAGAAATAGTAAGAATAATGGTATAAATAATATAAGCAATAAGATTCTAAATACCTCATGTCTAAATACTTCATATAAGTAATGAAATTAATATTTATAATTAAATGTCAGAGAATATGTCAGTTTGTGCAATGTATCAAGTATCTGTACTTGGTAAAAAATATATAGTATTAATTAGCCAGAAAAATGCTTAAAATGAATGATTGAAGAAACTAGCAAAAGAGAAAGAAAATTTTAAATATGTGAGTAAATAAAATAAAAAATAAAATTAATATAATAGGATAATACACAGTAAAATGATCATTCAAAATTTGTTTATTTGAAGAGATAATAAACTTAAGACAGCTCTTAATCTCCCAGAAAATTATAGTGATGTTCCCCAACTTATAATAGTTCAAATGAACAACTTTTGCCTGATGATGGTGTAAGAACAATATGGATTCAGTAGAAAACATACTTCAGGTTTTGAATTCTGATCCTTTCCCTGGCTCATATATGGTACTGCTATACTCTCTTGTGATATTAGGGAGTGGCACTGAGCTGTACCTCCCTGTCAGCCATGCAAACACAGCAGTAAGCAGCCCACACAGAAGATTCCACCACCAGCCAGCAGCAGCACCCTGAGGACCAACCACTATTTTAACACATGGACTTTTGGGGACACTTGTACAAGCCAAAGAAATGCAAAAGCAACTATTCAATTTTACTGGCCAAGATTTTTTTATTTTTATTTTTTGATGTGTATGTGTGTGTATATATATATGTATATATGTATATATATGTATATATGTGTATATATGTATATATGTATATATATATATATAATAGGGATTGTAATATATATGTAATATATATGTATATATATATATATATATAATAGGGATTGTAATATGACTAATATGTGAATCTTTTACTACTTTTAACTATCTCTTCTTCCCCTTTTGAACTTTTATTCCCTTATCTGCTGCAGACCTCAGGTGTGTCACATTTAGAGTAATACTCTGAACATAAATGGAATCCCCAGTCATTCACTACTTTCATAGAGAATCCAGCTTTATCCTTGCTCTCTTCCTCTTCATTCTTCTCAGACATTTCAAAGTGGTCAAGGTAGGATGGGCCCATAACCTGCTTAATTCTTTGCCATTTCTCTAATTTTGTTTTTGTTTTTCCCATTTTTGTGTTCTATTGGTCCTGATATGATCTGAATGTTTATGTTCCCTCCTCCCCAGATTCATGTTGAAACAAAATCCCCAATGCGATGGTATTAGGAACCTTTGGGAGGTAGTTGGGTCATGAGAGTGGAGCCCTCATGAATAAGATTGGTGCCCTTTTTAAGGAGGCCCCAGAGAGTCTCTTGTTCCTTCTACCATGTGAGGACACGGCTAGAAGGTGACAGCTAGGAAACAGAAAAAGCCCTCACAAGACACCAATTCTGCTACCACCTTGATCTTGGACTTCCTACAAAGGAATAAACTTATGTTATTTATAAGCTACCTAGCCTCTGGTATTTTGTTATAGCAAATGGAACAGACTAAGGCAAGCCCTTTGTTTAATATTTCATGATTTGCTTTCCATGTCATACCCTTTGACAAAGTCCTTTTTGAATTACTGAAACTTTTTCATTCAGAAATGGTTAAAAGCTCTTTCAATATGCTTTTCTACAAATGGTATTTTCATGCTCCCCCCCAATTCCATTATGTCCTTTATTTCAAACTCTCTTTTCTGTATGTTACATAGACCTTTCAAGGAAATGACAAATAATATCCTTTAAATCTCATGTGGAATTCATGCTTTCTGCATCATTTGAGGTTTGTTTCTGAGTGTGGCCAGCACTCCAAATCTCTTCACTTATAGTAATTTTCTCTCAGCAGTTCTATTGTCCTAACCTTAAGCCTGGTTTACTTTTCAAATTTCTCATTGATCCAACATGTCCGTGCATATCATAGAAAGAGTATTGGGATGAATTAAGTTAGGGGGCTGTTCACACCAAGAAAATCAATGGATGTTGCCATTTCAAATTCTCAGAACTGGTTTTGACAGATAATAATCTCTCTGAAACTTCGATGGCAATAGGCTGGCTATGATTAAAATACATAGCATTTCTGACCAAGTTTAAACATTGTATTAAGTAGTAACGATTTGTCTTGACTAAAATATGGAGGTACAATGTGGGAACTTGATACACACCATAATTCTGTGGCTTTCTCCTATCTTCATTATGTTTAAGACTTTCGGTAGAGAACTTACGTTTCATAAATGCTGTATGCAGGAAAACACTAAGGATGCTTTTATTTTTGTTTTGTTTTATTTTGATTTGAAGATTTATCAATGTGTCATCTGAATTATAATCTCTCAGAATTGCTATAGTAGTAGCAACATCAGTTTGAATAGCTAAGTAAATTTTTAAAGTCAGAGTAAAAAAAGCTCCATTACATTTGTTGGAGTTTTTATTGCTTATAAAATAGTTTGGTAGACTTCCCTTACTCCTATAATTTCTTCAAAATTTCCCTGAAGTAGACAATAAGACAGAATAAGGTGGATACGAGCCATCGCCAATAGAATCCAAAGCATTTGTAAGATTTAAAATCTTTGAGTTATTCTCTACTTTCATTCTACTTACCTCCAACCCATCATCAAATCCTCATCAAATCTCCCTGGGACTCTGGCATCTTTGTACCCAATGGCAACTAAAAGCCAAAGTGTGAAAACGTATCTTTTCATACATTTAAAGTGCACTACCAACAAAGGTGAATGAGCAAAATCTGTACTTTGATAGAGGTTGTTTATAATAATGCCAACAAATCTGCTCAAAATGGATGCATCAAAGAATAGGAAGAGCAAATGAAGAGCAAACTAGCTCTTGATATAGTCAAGTATGATGAGTTTTGGTTGTAAAATCAATCAACCAGGGGAAGATATTAATCTTCACTATAATAAATTTAAAACTTATCAGTGGATAACAAAATGACTTTCATTATATTCAAATATTAGTTTGCTACATCAATCTGCCTACTGTTTTTTTTAGCATCATAGAATGATAATGATATATTTTTTCTAGCCTCCATTAAACTTTTATAAGCTCAATGATCCCAGATAATGTACATCTTCATTGGTTTACCAATTGCTAATTTTTACATTGTATCAGTAAGCATATTTTGCATTTACTAGCAATAACTCTAAATATTTCAGTAGCTTACAGTCCATTAGATACAATTAGTATAAAATGTCTGCAGATGACAAAATGAGAAATTAAGTTATTAGCTAATCAATCAAAGAATATTGCAAGGATAGCAGAAGTGGGTAATAATAGTTCCACGATGGTGAATGAAGGAGGCAGGCTTGTGAAAGTAGCATGTTTGGTTGTTTTAACAACTGAAGATTGGGAACACTTGAATTACAGGTCTGTTCTTCAATGACTCACATACTAGATGATATGTTACAGCAGTGAGATAACGTAGCAGTATATTCACAATAGAAAGAAAAAGGTAGATTTTCATTATGTTAGAAAATGGCTGCATGAGATAGTGTGGCGTTTGTGACTCTCTTAAATCTATAAGTCTCAATAGAGTCTCAATATTGAACTAAATAAACCATTAGCAATTTTGCCACCATCCATGGAAAGTTTGAACATGGCTAGACATTTCTTGTGAAAGTTTTTCTGCATGAAACCCTGCAATAAGGAGTTATTTCAATCAGAATAAATTGTTTATGGTGGCCTCCAATCACATTTCTCCCTACCCCAGGTTTGCTCACCCTCATTACTGCCACACTGGCCTCCTTCTGGTCCCTTGGGCAGGCCAGCATGCTGCCCACGGAGGTAGGTTTTGGCTTTGGAAGGTTTCTCAACCTGGAATATTCTTTCCCCAGATACCCATGTGAGGAATGCCCTCACATCTTTGCTCAGATCTCAACTTTGAACCCCGTTCCTCATCTCTTGTGTCCCCACTTTCTCCTGCCTTCCAGCCCCTGTAATTTCTATTCTTTAAACCTGACATCACATTTGTTTAATTGACCATATTGCACATTTCACTCTATCCTTGCTAGAGTTTAAGCTATACTAGGAAGGAGTCTTTTTAATTTGTTCACAAAAACACTCCATGCCTCTAAAACAGTATCTGCAATAGAAGTCCTTACCATACATTTGAGGACTACAATATTAGGAAATACTCCTTAAAAGTACTAACCGTACTTAGCAAGGCTTAACAATGCTATTCATGCAAGAATCTCTACTTAGGCAACAATTAAGATTTATCCCTTCTCTTTTCCACCCAGCAACTGAGAGCCCTATGAGTTCCATAAAATATGAGCTCCATGCAGGGCATAGTGGCACACACCTGTAATCCTAGTCCTTGGGAGGCTGAGACAGAAGAATGCCAAGTTGAGGGCAAGTTGGGCAACTTGCCAAGACCCTGCTCCCCTATTCCTCCCAAATGGCTGGGGTTGTAGCTCAGTGGTAGAGTCCCCAGTACTACACAGACATTAAAAGAAAAAAGAATGAGCTCCATCCATTTACAGGAGATACACAATATAAAAAATTAGAGAACCTACTTTTTTTAAAAAAATAAAAGTCCATAATATTATTGTTTAAATTTTAAGTCATATAAAGTAAACAATTAAAATAAGTATATGGTCTGAAACACACTATATTCTATACTATATTAATTGATATGATTTTGACCCATGAATTTTCTCTTATTAGACAGTTGGTCACGGAGATGAAGAATTAGTGCCTTTTCCCAGTTTGAGGTAGACCCCGTGAGACTTATACCAGGAACTGAGAAGATCATTTGCTTTTAAAGTGTCTATAGATTCTTTCTCTAATAATATTGTTATTATTACTAGCATTTACTGTTCCTCCTGAACATAAAATACTGTTTTTTTTCTTTTCTTCACTTTTGCTTCCATCCTGGTTCTACTCTTCTACACTATACTCTTGTGCACAGCTTTCTCTTTTCTTCCACTTCCTAAATTCTTCTACTTCTTATGATGCAGATGCAAACTGTAATGTGTGGTCTTCATGAAGTTTATCTGTCTTCTCTTCCATTTAAACTCTCTTTCTATGAACGACATACACATTTCCATTAGGATAATGTTTTTGAGGCATTAAAATGGTTGCTTTTCTTTTTTTCAGTATTCTTTTTTCAATTTTTTTATTGTTGTATTGTAATCATACATCTTGATGGAGTTCAGGGTGATAGAGGCATACATAAAATGGTTGCTTTTCTAGAATTCAAATCTGCTCCTCATGGACTTGAAAGCAACTCCAGCACAATATTTGTAAATCTCCTTGCTTATAATCCTTCCAGTTGTACTGCATAGATATTATGTATCTTCTTTAAAATAGATTATATTTGATGTATTTCCTTTTTATCAACTTACTATTGTACCAATTAAGTTTTGCATTGCAATTGGTCTTCACCTTCTGTTTATCCCCTTTCATAATCTAAGAGTTCAATACAAACAGTCACCATCCACATAAAACAACCTATTTGTCTAACATTCTCACAAGAAGTTGAGATCACAGGTAATATATGCTTTTAGAATGGACTTTATGGTGTGGAGATGTGTATGTGTGTGTGTGTGTGTGTGTGTGTGCGTGTGCAAGCACACATGTGAGTTATGTGTTTACATTATGTAAAATACAGTTCATTATTATTTATTTGTAGCATTTATAATACCAAATTATTAGATGTAAAACTTTATTTGACTTACTCCAGTTTTTCTTCATCATGTGAAATTGTTTATCATCCTATGATTTTACTATGAACAATGATCACAATCCAAACTTCCATATAATCAAGAGATATTCTGATATATGAAATAATACAAATTATCCAAAAGAAGTATAAATAATGGTATTTATCCACCTTTTGGAGGCCTGGTCAAACTATCTGGGTCTTTCTTACATTTCTTCCTGACATTTCTATAAGTCATCCAAAGCTAGGCATATCTGACCTCTTGGAGGAAACCAAAACCAAACAGATGAAGAAATAAAAAAACAAACATATATGTGTAGGTTTAAGCATAAATACAAATTACTATCACTACATATTTCATCACAACTAAGACAACCAATATAAGAGCCACTGCATTTCACATTCTACTGAAAGAGAGAGAAAAAGCTGTCAATTATAATTATTAGATGGAATTGGCTGAAAATAATATACTGCAATACAAATATAAACCACTTTTAGAAATGATAAGATATGAATAAAAGTTAATGTTAGAGTGGATGATTAAAAAAAAGAATGATACTCCTTTTTCTTATGAATAGAATAATACATGTTTAGGTAAAACACATATCAGTCACCAAAATCAAACTCAGATCATAACTGGATACCATATTATGTATCAGATTATTTCAAATTTCCAAAATACTAAATTTACTGACTTTCAGCACAACAGATTATTTTTATGGAACATTTTCCATTTTAAAGAATATACTACGGCAACCATTCCTTTATGTATGAATTCCTTTCATGTGTGACTGAGATTTTACATGTAGAGTAGAGACAAATGAGATCAGATTAAATGATCACTGACCACAGGATAGAACACTCTCTTGACCTGTGGTTAGGAAGCCTGGAGCATTTTACAGACTCCATTGCAAGCAGGATTCCAGTTTAGTTTTCATATACAAGAGATGTTTTGCAGGAAAGAAGAAAATGTAATTATTGTCTCAGAAGCTCATAGGCAGTAACGTCCAGTGCCCAGTGATCTCCTGGAAAAGACCCTGACTCTTTCCTTCAGGAAGCTGCATCATCATCAGTATTTGGTGTGATGACTCCTTTCTGCTTTCCTCTACACTAATAGAGGTGTCCAGTGAAGGTGACCTTCACTCCTATAAGTTTTTAATTCCCTCTATTAAATATTCTTACTCTTGAAATACCTTGAGTGATTTCTATTGTTCTGGAAAAATTAGAATGGTAATCATCAAGAAGTCAAACAACAATAAATTCTGGGAAGGACCTGGGGAAATAGGAACTCTTATACACTGTTGGTGGGATTGCAAACTAGTACAGCCACTATGGAGATCAGCGTGGAGATTTCTTAGAAAACTGGGAATGGATCTATCATATGATCCAGCTATACCACTCCTGAGTATCTTTCCAAAGGGACTGAAATCAGAACATTATAGTAATATATGCATGTCTCTGTTACTAGCACAATTCACAATAGCTAAATTATGGAACCAACTTAGGTGTCCATCAACACCTAATTGATGCAATCCATCAATTTTGGATTGCAAAATTTTGGGATATACACATAATGAATTTTACTTAGCAATAAGGAGCAAACTTATGTCATTCTCAGGAAATGACATGAACCTGGAGAACATAATGTTAAGTGATATTAGCCAATCACAGAAAGTGAAGGGTCATATATTTTCTCTCAAATGCAGAAGCTAGGAGTAATTGGAATACCAGTGGGACTTCAGACAATGGAGGAGAAACCCCAGTGGAGCCAGGGAGGGGGTCTAAAAGAGAGTAGGTAGGTCTAAGAGAGGGGGTAGAAATTAATGAAGGAAACACTTCCATAGATGTTATGTACATGTGTGAGAATACCAATGCCAACCTCAATATCATACATGGGGAAATGGAGGGAGTGGGGAGGGAGCCAGAGGAAAGCTAACCCAGTGCTGTGTACGTGTACCACTATGAACTACATTACGAACTATCACTACTATGAACTATGTACATTATGATGTGAGACTACAACGCACCAATTAATATATATATATACATATATGAATTCAAAAGAAAAACAAGCAGGGACATGATTACCAAAACAAACTGGCTCTAGAGATGACTACAATATACAAGGTAGGGAAGTTGACTCTACATTGGAAAAACACTTTGTCAGTAGTCTATATCCCATTTGGGCCACCTTTGTTAAAAATGATGAAGAGAAACTGGAAAAGCTTTTGGAATCAATGATATTAGTGGGACTAAAACCTCAAAAGAAAGAAGACTAAAATTATGTAAATTATTTTCTGGAAATGATTCTGAAATAATTGTGTTTTGTCATTTAATTTTTTTACTAAAAATATTTAAAAAACGATTTCTAGTTAATTCAATGAAATTGAGTTTATGATACTGAAAGATTAATTGCTATTCTCATACCACCGTATGGCCTCCCATATTTCCTGTAGGTAAACAAAAATTGTAAAATTACCCTTTATTAAATTTAAATAAAGCTATGGATTTAAAAAAGAAGAAAAACAAGGAATTATTTTTCTCATTGTGCTTAATATAATAAAATCATTCTACTTTCTTAAGTCTTACATTTTATTTTCTTTAATTGAAAATTAATCAACTTAAAAATCCCACAAAACAAAAACAATAGGTTTTCCATCATTATTTGCTATGAAAAATGAACTCTATCTAAATATCTTATAAAATGGGGCAATAATACAGAAAACAGTGAATTAGATTGCTATAACTACTTATTTATACATGATTTATATTTAAACATATTTCAAATCCACTTATTCCTATTTGAAAAAATCAACACAAGAAATCTCTCATGTAAATTAAGACAATTAGTCTACTACTGTAGTGAGTTTTCAGCATTATCTTCTTCTGTTTGCTTATTTCTAAGAACCAATACCTTAGTTTCAAAAAATAATTTCAAAGTTTTTCATTATACCTTCAGGCCCATTCTCCAAAGTCCTATCTGGCCCATCAGAGAAGAATTTTTTTTTTTTTTTTTTTTTTTTTGCTGTACCAGGGATTGAACCCAGGGGCGTTCTACCTCCGCGCTACACCCCCGGCCCTATTTTTTATACTTTATTTTGAAACCGGGTCTCACAAAGTTGCGGAGGGCCTCACTAAGTAGAGAGAGAGACAGGGAGAGAGAGAAAGAAAGAGAGAGCTGAGGCTGCCTGCGAACCCAGATCCTCCAGTCTCCGCCTCCCAAAGTACTGGGATTACAAGTGTGCACCACCACGCCCGGCCTCAGAGAAGAATATTTAAAATAAAAACATTAATCAAGATTAAACTACTTGAAGGGGAAGTTCTTTTCTAGATTTTATCTTGTTTCTTTCAAATCAAATCAGCCAACACCGCAGGACCATTTTTAGTGCTGAATTATTTTATTTACTTATCATTAGTCACTTTGGCATTCTGTAGACACATTTGCATACTAACATGCTTAATTTAACTCAAATAACCTCCTAGATTTCATAGTTCATAATCTTATTGAAAGACTTTTTTCTCTGGTTATCAATATATATTATGCTATAACTTTGTAAAGCAAATATATATCCCAATTTACTTGTGATGTTGTATCAAAAGTAAGATTAATATTTGAGATATAATTATGATTTACTACCACATAGATATCTGCCTGGTAGTTCTCCCTAAGTTATTGTTTATTATTTAAATTACCCAACAAAAATAACAACCAGAAAAAGTTACTATGCTTTTGGAATGGAGCCAAAGAGAAAGTAGACAATTTTATTCTATATCCTGGAAATTTTAGCAGGAATTCCACAAATATAATTTGTTTGTATAGTCAGTTTATTTTTATTTATTTTTTGGGGGGGTATCGGGGATTGAACGCAGGGGCATTCTACCTCCGCGCTACGCCCCCGGCCCTATTTTTTATACTTTATTTTGAAACCGGGTCTCACGAAGTTACAGAGGGCCTCACTAAATAGAGAGAGAGAGAGAGAGAGAGAGAGAGAGAGAGAGAAAGAGATAGAGAGAGAGCTGAGGCTGGCCGCGAACCCGGATCTTCCGGTCTCCTCCTCCCAAAGTACTGGGATTACAAGCGTGCGCCACCACACCTGGCTAGTCAGTTTATTTTTATATTATTGGCTCTTAGTTGCTGTTGCCAAAAATGGGACTCAAAGATATAATCAGGCCAAGAAGTTTAATCTCCACATGTCATTTATGTTTTACTATGAAATTCATTATCTGATATTCTAACACTCACCTTATTGTCATTTGTATACCCTAGTATAACCAGATTATTTGAAATAGCCAGAATGCTAATTGGAGTCTCTCCAATGTTAGCTGTCCCAAAGGTAAGGCAAAACTTAATATGGGTTGTACTTTTATAAAATCACATATTCCTAAATATGCCATCCTACCCAAGTTTAAGTAATCTCCAAACTTGTGAGCCCTCTCTTTCTTTCTTTCTTTCTTTCTTTCTTTCTTTCTTTCTTTCTTTCTTTCTTTTTTTTCTTTCCTTCCTTCCTTCCTTCCTTCCTTCCTTCCTTCCTTCCTTCCTTCCCTTCTTTCTTTCTTTCTTTCCTTCCTTCCTTCATTGCAGTACTGGGGATCCAACCCAGGGGCATTCTACCTCTGAGCTCCAGCCCCAGCCCTATTTTTTATTCTTTACTTTGAAACGGTCTCACTAAGTTGCAGAGGGCTCACTAAATAGCTGAGGCTAGCCGTGAACCCGGATTCTCCAGTCTCAGTCTCCCAAGTACTGAGATTACAAGCATGCGCCACCACGCCTGGCTAATCCTCTTTTTTTATAAGTTAATTATTTCAGATATTTTGTTATAGTAATGTGAAGCTAACACAGGCATATAATTTAAATTCATTTTATTCCCATATCAACTTTGAGAAATAGATTATTGTCACATTTTAAGACAGAAGACCAGTGGGTTGTAATGAAACATAAACACTCTTCCAGACAATCAGCACTCTTGACAAGAACATTGATATGATCTCATCAAAAGGCTACACATTAGCCAGGCATGGTGGCACACATCTGTAATCCCAGTACTTGGGAGGCTGAGGCAGGAGGATCACAGGTTCGAGGTCAGCCTAAGCAACTTAGAAGGGCCCTCTGTAACTTAGTGAGACTCTCTTCCCCAGTATGTCTGTCTGTCTGTCTGTCTCTCTCTCTCTCTCCCCTTCTCTCTCCTTCTCTCTCCCTTTCTCTCCCTCTCCCCCCCCACACAAACACACAAACACACACATGGCTATACATCCAGCTGCCTAGACACCAAAACTAATGTCTATTTTCTAAAGGAAACTGTAGGAGAAATTCAATATGAATAAAGAGCAAATTATATATAACACCAAACCAGGGGAGTGGGAGTGCAACCCCCAAGAGTAGAGTTGGTTGGTCCTGCAGTGGCCTCTCTGGAATCTTGGTTGGAAAAATGGGTCCTTGGCAGTGTGGCCACCCCATGGGTGAGACCTCAAAAAGATGCCTTGATCCTTCTCCTGAAGTTGCTTTTAATACCCCTGAAAAAGCCTTACAAAATACACACCCATCACTGTAACAATTGTCTTTTTCCTCATAGATATGTGCATTGATTTCTTCAATATTCAGAGGCATAGGTTACTAAAAATAATCGAGTAAAATGGATTATAAGAATATTTTTGTTTGATGAATGGAGTGTGTGATCATTTGCATCACAGGAAAAGTAATGAGAAGGAGGACAATATTCATTATTATGCAAACTATAAAATAATGAAAAGCTGAATGGGATGAATATTCTTTAAACATGAAAGTTATCACTTCCCTGCGCTTGCTTTCTTTCACTGAGGCTTATCATAAATAACCTTTCTAAAAAGGATATAAAATTAAAAATATAATTGTGGGAAACTTTTTAAAAAATTATCATTTCTTTTTTTTTGCCATTTTACAATATTTATTTAGTAGCTCCTAATCTTTCTCTTCATGATTTCTCATTCTAAAACCCTAGTTTTTTTTTTCAGTTTGGTGTTAACACACATGCACACAGACCTTGGTATCCCTCCCCCCCGCCTTCCCCCCACATGTAGCACTGAGAATGATGTTGGTATAATCTCATATGTACACATTGTTTATGATAGTAATTCCATAGATTCACTTCTTTCTTGCCCTTCCCCTTCCCTTGTACCATTTCCCTTGCACCACTTAGGGTTCTCTGTTGTCATTGGAGTCCCTTTTGTGTCCCCACTAATCCCTAGGTTGCGCATATTAATGAAAACATATGTCCCTTCTTTTTTTGTGATTGGCTAATCTCACTTAACATAATGTTCTCCAGATCTTTCCATTTCCTTGCAAGTGATGTTATTTTGTTCTTCTTTATTTCTGAGTAGAATTCCATTGTGTGTATTTCCCATAATTTTGTAATCCATTCATCTGTTGATGGACATCTAGGTTGGTTCCATAATTTCGCCACTGTGAATTGTGCTGCTATGAACATGGGCATGCATATATTACTGTTGTTTTCTAGTTTCAATCCCTTTGGTATGATACCCGGTAGTGGTATAGCCAGATCATATGGTGGATCCATTCCCAGTTTTCTGAGGAATCTCCACACTGATCTCCATAGTGGTTGAACTAGTTTGCAATCCCACCAACAGTGTAGAAGAGTCCCAATTTCCCCACATCCTCGCCAACATTTGTTGTTGTTTGATTTCTTAATGCTTGCTATTCTAATTGGGGTCAGATGAAATCTTAGAGTAGTTTTGATTTGCATGTCCCTGATTGCTAATGATGTTGAACATTTTTTCATGTATCTATTGGCCATTTGTATCTCTTCTTTCATGAAGTGTCTATTCATTTCAGTTGCCCACTTCTTGATCGGATTGTTTGTTTTCTTAGTGTAAAGTCTTTTAAGTTCTTTGTATATCCTATATATTAGGCCTCTGTCAGAGGGATAGCTTGCAAAGATCTTCTCCCATTCCATAGGCTCTCTCTTTAAGCTCTTAATGGTTTCCTTTGATGAGCAGAAGCTTTGTAATTTAATGCTATCCCACTTATTAATTCTTGTTTTAATTTCCTGTGCTTTGGAGGTCTTGTTGAGGAAGTTTCTACCTGTGCCTATATGATGGAGTGTTGGACCTATGGCTTCTTCTAATAATTTCAGTCTGTGGTCTAACTTCCAGGTCTTTGATCCATCTCGAATTGACTCTTGTGCAGGGTGAGAGGTAAGGATTTAGCTCCATTTTTCTACAGGTAGATAACCAGTTTTCCCAGCACCATTTGTTGAAAAGATTGTCCTTTCTCCAATGTATGTGCTTGGCATCTTTGTGAGTAATCAATTGGCTATAAGTTTGTGGACTTGTTTCTGTATCTTCTATTCTGTTCCACTGGTCTATGTGTCTGTTTTTGTGCCAATACCATGCTGATTTTATTACTATAGCTCTAGAGTATAATTTGAAGTCAGGAATTATGATGCCTCCTGCATGGTTCTTATTGCTGAGAATTGCTTTGGCTATTCTGTGTCTTTTGTTTCTCCATATGAAACTAATGACTGATTTTTCTAGCTGTGCGAAAAATGATGTTGGTATTTTGATAGAGATTGCATTGACTGTAAATCATTTTTGGCAGGATGGCCATTTTGATAATATTTATTCTGCCTATCCAAGAGCAGGGGAGATCTTTCCATCTTCTAAGATCTTCTTTGATTTCTTTCTTCAGTGTTCTCTAGTTTTCATTGTAGAGGTCTTTTACCTCTTTGGTTAATTTTATTCCTAGGTATTTGATTGGTTTTGAAGTTATTGTGATGTTGATCTTGTATCCTGCTACTTTGCTGAATTTGTTAATCAGCTCTAGTAGACTTTTGGTTGTGTTCATTGGGTCATCTAGGTCTAGGATCATATCATCTGCAAATAAAGATAATTTTAGTTCTTCTTTTCCTATTTGAATTCATTTGATATTCTTCTCTTGTATTATTGCTCTGGCAAGAGTTTCAAGGACTATGTTGAAAAGGAGTGGCGATAGTCTTGTTCCTGATTTTAAGGGGAATTCTGGCAATTTTTCCCTGTTCAATATGATGTTGGCTTTGGGTTTCCTATATATTGACTTGATGATGTTGAGGTATGTTCCTTCTATTCCAATTTTCTGCAGAGTTCTAAACATGAATGGGTGTTGAATTTTGTCAAATGCTTTTTCCGCATCTATTGAAATGATCATGTGATTTTTGCTTTTAGTTCGGTTTATGTGGTGGATAACATGTATTGTTTTGCATATGTTGAACCAGCCTTGCTTTCCTGAGATGAAACCAACTTAGTCATGGTGTACAATTTTCTCAATATGGTTCTGAATGAGCGTGGCTAGTATTTTATTTAGAATTTTTGCATCTCTGTTCATTAATGATATTGGTCTGTAATTTTCTTTCCTTGAGGTATCTTTATTTGTCTTTGGTATTACTGTGATGTTGGCCTCATAAAAAGAGTTTGGAAGAATTCCATCTCTTTCAATTTCACAGAATAGCTTGTGAAGTATTGGTTTTAGTTTATCTGTGAAGGTTTTTGTAAAATTTGGCAGGAAAACCATGTAGACCTGGGCTTTTCTTTGAGGGAAGACTTTTTATTGCTGTTTCTATCTCTGTGTTTGCTATTGGTTGATTCAGTTTTTCTGTATCCTCTTGGTTTAATTTAGGTAGGTTGTATATGTCTAGAAATCTTTCGACCTCTTCCACATTTTCCATTTTATTGGAATATAAGTTTTCAAAGTAGCTTCTTATGATCCTCTGGATTTCTCCACTATCTGTGCTGATATCCCCTTTTTCATTTCTGATTTTGGCAATTTGTGTTGATTCTCTCCTTCTTTTGTTTAGGTTAGCTAGTGGTTTGTCAATCTTGTTAATCTTCTCAAAGAACCAGCTTCTTGTTTTGTTGATTCTTTGTATTGTTTTTTTCTATTTCATTAATTTCTGCTCTGATTTTAGTTATCTCCTCCCTTCTACTGGCTTTGGGCTGCGATTGTTCCTGTTTTTCAAGATTCTTGAGGTGTGTCATTAGGTTATTTATTTGTATATTTTCTGTTTTTCTTATGTGGGCACTCAATGCTATAAATTTTCCTCTTAACACCGCTTTCAAGGTGTTCCACAGATTTTGATATGTCATGTCTCTATTTTCATTTAATTCCAGGAATTTTTTTTATTTCTCCCCTTATTTCTTTCCTGATCCAGTCCTCATTCAAAAGTGTATCATTCAGTCTCCATGTACTTATGTGATTACTTTTTGTCTTCCTGTTGTTAATTTTCAGTTTCAATCCACTGTGATCTGAGAAGATGCAAAAAATTATATCACATCTTTTGAATTTGCTGGTGCTTGCTTTGTGACCCAGTATGTGGTCTATTTTGAAGAATGTTCTGTGAGCAGCTGAGGAAAATGTGTATTCAGGTGTTGTCTATTAGATCCATTTGGCCTATAGTTTTCTTTAGGTCTGAGCAATCTTTATTCATCTTTTGTCTGGAGGATCGATCTAGTGGCGTCAGTGGTGTATTGAAGTCTCCCAATATTATTGTGTTTGGGTCTATTTGGGACCTGATTTCCCGAAGACTTTGTTTTATGAATGTGGGTGCACCCACATTTGGGGCGTACATGTTTTCTATTTATATATCTTCTTGTTGGATTGTTCCTTTTATTAATAAGTGACCCTCTTTGTCTCTTCTGATGTGTTTTAGCTTAAAGTCTGTTTTGTCTGATATAAGTGTTGCTACCCCTGCTTGTTTTTGATCTCCATTTGAATGGTATATCTTTTTCCATCCTTTTACCTTTAACGTATGAGTATCTTTGGCTAGAAGGTGAGTTTCTTGTAGACAGCATATAGTTGGGTTATGCTTTTTGATCCAGATTGCCAGTCTGTGACTGAATTGGGGAGTTGAGTCCTTTGACATTCAATGTTATTATAGAGATATGATTTTTGTTTCCTATCATTTTGAGTTTTATTTTTTGTTTTCTGTAGTGACAAATCTCCTTGTTTAGTTGCCTACCTGGTGGAGTTCACCTCTCCTGTGGTTTTGAAGATTGCTTGTTTTTCCTTCTTTGTGGTTTATTTCTTTTAGGATTTTCTCTAGTGTTGGCTTGGTCCTCATGAATTCTTTAAATGTTTGCTTATCATGGAACATTTTTATTTCTCCATCAATTTTAAGTGATAGCTTTCCTGGATATTTCAGTCTTGTTTGGAAGCTGTTTTCTTCCAGGGACCGGAGTACTTCGTACCAATCCCTCCTGGCATTCCTGACTTGGGTTGAGAAGTCTGGGGTGATTTTTATTGTTGTGACCCTGTATGTCACCCATTCTTTCGTTCTTGCTGCTTTTAGGATTCTTTCTTTGGCCTCGATGTTAGTCATTTTAATGGCGAGTTTAGGTCCTTCTTTAGTCATGTCTTAACGGTGTTCTATATGTCTCCTGTATATGTATCCAAATCTTTCTCTATGTTTGGAAGATTCTCTGAAATTATTTCTTTGAAGAGATTTCTTATACCCTTGGTCTGTGCTTGTAAACCTTCTTCAATGCCTTTTATCCTTAGATTAGGACTTCTTGCATTGTCCTGTATTTCTTAAATTGCCAGGGTTTGTTGTTGTTATATCTTCTGTATATCATTGACTGTGTTCTCAGTTTTGCATGCGCTGTCTTCCAGGAGTGATACCCTATTTTCCATGTGGTCGAGCCTACTAGAGTTGATTTCTATTGCAGTCTTTAATTCGTTTGTTGATTCCTTCATTTTGTTCAGAGCTTCTTTCTGATTCTTCCTTAGAGCCTCAGCTTCCTCCTTCATCTCCTCTATGCTTTCTTTGAGGACTTTCATCGTTCTGAAGATCAAAATTCGGAATTCTCCGTCTTGCATTTCCTGGAGGTCAGAGTCAGTGATCTCACTCATTGATGCATTGTGGGTGTTTCTTGTTTCCTCACTGTTCTTCATTCTTTTATTTTTAGTATTTTCCATTTTGTGTTTCTGTTGCCTCCGCATCATCTTCCTTTCTGTGTATGAAACCTCTTGAAGGTTCCTGTAGTCCCAATGGGGTCAGTATGCTGCAGGCTGTGGGTCCCTCTTATCTGGTTGGCTGGGGCATGGTATTGTGTGTGGAGGGGTACGCAGGGTCCGGAGTTTGGGTCTTGGCACTTGAAAAGCACTTCGAGGTGCAGTGTTGGGTGCGGGCACTGAGGCGCGGGTGACAGTGCCGGAAGGTGCCCTGTTTCCGAGGCATGGGTGCTGGGGGTCACCCAGGCCCCTAGGGATGCACACGTGCTCCAGGTCTCGGGCAATGTCGCCGGAGGGTGCCTGGGCTCTGATGTGCTGCGCTGAGGATTTTGAACGGGTCCATGGGAGGTGTGGGCTCTGGGTATCGAATAGCGGTGCCTAGGGGTGCATCTGCTCTGAGGCGTGGCACAGAGTATTGCACTTGGGTCCCAGGGGGGAGTGTGTGCTCCTAGATTTCATGTGGCAGCGCCAGGGCGTGCCCTGACTCAGAGACAGCCCGGAGAGTCGTGCGGGTCTTGGGTGGCAGCACCGTAGGGTATCCAGGCTCTGAAGCGTAGCACAGAGGCTTCCGTGTGGGGGAGAGAGGTGCAGGCTCTGGGTCTCGGGTGGCTGCACCAGTGTCCAAGGTAGCTCACAGAGGGCCGCCCAGGATGCCCAGGAGGTCACCGGTGTCTGAGGCCGGGCGTGGAGGGCCCGGTGACGCGGGGCGATGCCGAGGCCCGGGGCTGGCATAGAGGCCGCCGGGGTGACTCCAAGGCCTGGGGCAGGTGCAGAGGCTGCTGGAGTGATGTGCAGGGACGCCGAGGTCTGGTACCTGGTGCACAGGCCGCCAAGGTGACTATAAGGCCTTGGGCGGGTGCAGAGGCTGACAGGGTGACTCCGAGACCTGGGGTGGGCGCAGAGGCCACCGAGATGACTCTGATGCCTTGGGCGGGCGCAGAGGCTGCTGGGGTGATGCCGAGGCCCGGGGTGGGCACAGAGGCCGCCAGGGTGACTCTGAGGCCCGGGTCGGGCGCAGAGGCTACCAGGGTGACGCGTGGGGACATCGAGGTCTGGTACCTGGCGTAGAGGCCGCCGAGGTGACTCCAAGGCCTGGGGTGGGTGCAGAGGCTGCTGGGGTGATGCGCAGGAACACTGAAGTCTGGTACCTGGCACAGAGGCCACCGAGGTGACGCCCAAAAATTATCATTTCTGAGAGAGGAAGCATGAACACCTTCTGACGTCTCTTATTGGTCCTTTTGATGGTTTCACAAATGATCTCTCCACACAAACCAATAGAGTGGTTGTCCTTCCAAGTTCCATGAGGAAACTATATTTATTTATTTATTTATTTATTTTTTGGGTACCGGGGATTGAACGCAGGGGCGTTCTACCTCCGCGCTACGCCCCCGGCCCAATTTTTTTTATACTTTATTTTGAGACCGGGTCTCACGAAGTTGCGGAGGGCCTCACTAAGTAGACAGAGAGAGAGAGACAGGGAGAGAGAGAGAGAGAGCGCGTGCGCAAGCTGAGGCTGGCCGCGAACCCGGATCCTCCGGTCTCCGCCTCCCAAAGTACTGGGATTACAAGCGTGTGCCACCACGCCCGGCTAGGAAACTATATTTATAACTGTAGATAACATAGTGAATTTTAAAAATGAATAAAACAACTACTTATATTCATATACTGTGGCTTCACTCATGTCTATCCCTATTTTTTGTCTCCAGGTTTCATCCTGCAAAATCCTCCCATATGTTTCCCATGTCAACTCAGTTTCAATAACTCTAAAATAGACTCATAGCCTTTCTTCCCTACATCCTTTATCACTGTTCATGAAACCACCTTGTTCCCACTAATTAAGTTTTAAAATTATTGATTCTTTTAGAGGCTCACTCTTTAATATTTATCAATCCCAAAGTTCAGTTGATTTTCTTTTCACAACATTGTGGACCTCCATTTCTACTTTCTTTCCCTGAAGGCAGCATATTAAAAGAAACGGGTCTAGATCCAAATTACTGAGCAAGCACATGATAGATAGATGATAGATGATAGATAGATGATAGATAGATATCACAGACTACAAAGATTAAACCTGGCTACTTTTTTTTTTTAGAGAATCCATGTTCTAGAGTTAATGATATGCAGTTAATAACCTAGGAGAGTGTTATGCCAGGGAATTTGCCTTTATTTATTCTTTACTTTCATTATGATTGATTTACTTGTAGGAAAAGTCTGTAACCATTTCCATTTGTAAGTATCAAAAAGAGATAAAAGAAAGAAGATAGAAAGAAAATAGATCAGTGTGTGCAATGATCAGGAGGACATGAAAAATAACAGGCAACAGGAGGAAACATACACTGGGATGCAGGGGGAGAACATGGAAAAAAACCCACTGGAGACTTTCAGAGTAAACCCAACAGAAAAATAAAGTGACTTTAGGGAACAAAATTTACTTTGGCAGGAAACTTCAATAGACCATTATAGAAAATTCCAATAAAAAATAAGCTGGACGTGGTGGCACGCCTACAATCCTAATACTTGGGAGGCTGAGACAGGAGGATCACAGGTAGCCTGAGCAACTTAGCAAGACCCTCAGCAACTTAGTGATGCCTGGTTTCAAATTTTTAAAAAAGAGGGTGTTGGGGGGCCTGGGGTGTAGCTTGGAGGTAAAATGCCCCTAGATTCAAACCCCAGTCCCAATATAACAATAATGATAAGTCTGGCAGGATGGCACATGCCGGGTATCCTAGTTACTCTGGAGGCTGAAGCAGGAGGATTACACATTAGAGACCAATTTAGGTAATTTATTGAGATCCTGTCTCAAATCAAAAAATAAAAATAACTGCAGATATAGCTCATGGTAGAACCCCCCCAACCAATACTACAATAAATAAATAAACTAAGAAACCAAAAAACAAGAAAAGCGTGTTCTAGATATTTCACTATATATTTCCAATAAACTTCTCTCAGTTCTGTATGTAAAGAGGTGATGCAGCTTTAAAGAAAACTAGGAAGGTTGAAATATTTGAGAATACAGAGGTCTAGTAAATTATTACATGTGAACAATATGAATGTTAAATTTAAAAATAATCATTTTGTCTTAGTAGCAAAACAATATTACTTAAACATATTTCATGCTTATTATTCTTATTAAAATCATTATCAATCATTTGGGATTGATATCTAAAACTGAATTATGTCTACCACTACTCATTGATGAAAAGAAAGATTAAAGAGAAGTCATGGGTACAGATTTGAGCTAAGGGTTGGCACTTCTTCAAGAAGTTATAGGGTTAACGAAGTTTGATAATACCTATCTCATCCATGTATTTCCATGAATTCTTATATGAATAGGAAATCTCAAGATCACTATCCTGCCTTTTTTCCCTAAGAATTCAGCTGTATTGGAATAAATCTGCTCTTTAGCATTGGATAAGTAAATTATCCCAGTGAAAAACTGGATCTCAGAAATATTTTTAAGCTAATAATTCTTATCTAACCCTCCCTCATTTTAGTGTGTTTCTTTTCACAGAAGCTAACATAAACTTAATGTGGGCTTAATGCCAGATCTGTAGGTGTTATTTTAGTCTGTATATTCATGGTAACCTCATTTACCTAGTCTGCAAGACATCAACCAATATATGCTTTCAATATAAATATATTTACTAACAATCAGCATGTGGCCAAAATATCAGACAGAGGTTGTTAATTAGATGATAGCAACAGTTTTCTAAGAACACTCCACTCCACTTCTTAAACACTTCAAGCTTAGCCTCTCTTTTTGCTTAGGTAGTTACCATCACAAACATGTATTTCAGTTAATGAGAACAATTTTCAGTAGAATCGTCTACTTAATTTTTCTTAAATCGAAATTGTAATTTGAATGAGCTCTTTGTCAAAAATCAGGTGCACTGGCTTCAATATTCAATGTCAGGTAACATTCCACCAATCATTTTCTCACCAAAACTGTCACTAGCATTTCTTTCTCATTATTTAGCACATCATGGTATCCAGATCAGGGGGGATCTATATTCCCCCCTGAGGTCACTTTCAGTAATATAAGAAATAAACTTAATGAATGCAACCCTTCTCTCTGTCAAGAACACACATCACCTAGATGTGCACATGGCTTGCTGGGAATCTGTTCATTAAGGCTTTACCAAATCATGCTGTTGAAAAGTGCAACCCCCCAAGTTTATGTGTCTCCTCCTATCCCCACTGCCAGCTACCATGTGTTATTTATACTTCTGTAATATAAAAATTTAATATGCAACTAAAACTTAAGTTTCACAGTCAAGTTCTTATTTTCTATTATATTCTCAGCTCCTAGAGTAGTAACTTGCAAAGCCTTGGCCCCAATACCTATTTATAAAATGAATTAATAAACTTACTACTTCCTGGTTGTTGTTACTCTGCTCAGTTTTTGGTTTTATTAGTATAGAATGTTCAAGGAAAAAGTAACTTGAATTTTTAATTAATAAGAAAGAGAACTCTTGGTTTGTATATTATTTAGCACTACCAAATCAGAGAGAAAGAAGCAACAGGACAGCTCAGCCATTTTATAAAAGAGCCTTCTTAATTCACTATATGATGGAAGATCTTTTCCATCATTCCTCTTACATTATGGTAGCACACTGCTCAGAGGGCCAGTATAACTGTCCCTCATGTTTAAAATTTAAATTCTTAAGGCCATTTCCCCTTTCCTTTAAAACTACTATGCAGATAACTTTAAACCCCTCAAAATAGGGACATATTACTATATCTAATATATATGTTGGAATAAATGTCAAGTCATTTATCTATTCAGTTATATGTGGAATAACTCAGGATAAGAGGGTGTAACACTGCTCCCCTAACTCTAAGCTAGGCTATTAGCCACACTTTTTTCAGTCTTATAGGGGAACCCTGGGTCCTATTAACCATTATCAGGATAGCTTGGGAAATAGAGACAGGCACTTTAACGAGCTCCTCCATCTTACTTTTATCTTAGCAGGTAAAAATAGACTAACATTATCCAGTCCCACTGTTCTTTAATGATAACATTGGTTGAGTGTGAAGCCACATTTTAAAAGGACTGACACACCTAATAGCATGTCGGTGCTATAGAAGAGTCTGATGTGGTTACCTCCTTTTCTTCCAAGCAGCTTGCCCACCAAAGAGTCCATTTTTCAACTTTTATTCTCTCTTAGGTACATTGTGTAAGCAGCTGTACAATTAGGATTTGAAATTTAAATTCAGCTTTTCAAAATATAGTCAATAATATTTCACCACTGCGCACTTCTAACAGTTGTCTGTTGTATAATCAGCATGAAGTCTAACAAAACCGTACAGCAAAGAAACTCAAAGACATCTGCCTAACTGCTTTATTGAGTGTTTGAGCAATTCCGTGGAAGCTTTGCTCATATTACCTGTGGTGGAACAGATGTGGCTCCTGCATGCAGCATATATTAGGGCTTTAGAATACTTGCTAGAAAGAAATTCCAAATGCAGAAAAATATATCTTAGCTTACGAAAAGGGCCTCAAGGGATATAAATCAACTTCTCCTATTACACAGTTATAGGCTGAAAAGAACACACCATGCAAGACAGACCTAGCTGAATAAGGATTTTATGTGGAAGAGCTTGAATAAATTACAGCTTTAAAATTCGTCATTTTTCTTAATATTAAAATACTTCATTTTAAGTTTGAAACTGAAAGTCACAGTGAATAGAATGTATTTTGGGGGGCATTTAGCTTTTGTTTTCATTCTGCTTAAGTGAATGCTCATTAAGATGGATTTTGAAGGAATTATGGAAAATATATTTTGTGAGGTTTTGAAAAATTAGAAGTCATACCAGCTTTCCATAGTATCTATTCTATAAAAGGATGACAAAGAAGGAAAGGTAAGTGATAAAAATATCTAAAATAACAGGGCAGAGGAAGAACGCTGTGTCTTTGGGACCCTTCCTTGCACTGAGCTCTTGGGGAGGGGCTGCAGCCAGACCCATCTCTCCCCACTCTTCCTGGCTTTGTGTTCTCAGGGTTAAGATACTGAATTATCCAACTGGTAGGTTGGGAAGAAGGTACTGAGCCTGCTGTTTCTTCTCTCTTGGAATCTGCTTTATGGGAGATCTGCACTGTTCTCTCCTTGCACACTAAGCAGTATGGAAGCCTGCAGTGTCTATCTACCTGAGAAGGGCTAAGTTCCTTTGATTTCCTGGACTCTTAGCCAAGCCCACAGTACCTCATTTAAATTATGTCATTAATATTGGCTTATGCTGCAAAACAGAGAGAAGAGTTCTAAAAAGCAAATAATAGCACATCTTTATTTCTATCTCTCAGTTATAAACCTAATAACATCAACAACAAAAGATAGCTTTATTTTAGAATTGAATACCATAGGCATACATCCATGGAAAAATAATTTTGGAAAAAGTGAGCAATGCCTTCAATTACTCAGTTTTGTTGCTACATATTTGTATTTGTATATATTTAGAAAGCAGATCCTCCATATTTTACTCATCACAAATACATCAACCACATTGCTCTTCTGTTCCTAGGGAAAACATTTCAAAGACATTAAAAGAAAAAGTCTAAGAAGGAACAGAAGTTAGAATTTGCCAACTTCTAAGCAAACTGGAAGTTTGGGAGCCAGAGTTAAGAGAAGGAATGCATGGGGCCCAACTGGTTATTGATTACCTTAGATCACTCTAAGTGAATCTAGAATCTCTGAACTAGTGAAATAGAATTCAATATGAATTCAATTTGAATTCAAATGAAAAGCCAAGTAAGGCTGAGGCAGCAGTTCTGCCTACAAGGAAGCTGGGTGTGGTGGCACACACTTGTAATCCCAGCACTTGGGAGGCTGAGACAGGAGGATCACAGGTTCGCGGCCAGCCTCAGCTACTTAGTGAGGCCCTCTGCAACTTAGTGAGACCCTGTTTCAAAAATAAAGAATAAAAAATAGGGCTGGGGGTGTAGCTCAGAGGTAGAATGCCCCTGGGTTCAATCCCCAGTACGGCAAAAAAAAAAAAAAAAAGAAGCAGCACAGGGAAAATGTGAAACAGGCTGGAGAGTCAGGCCTGGAGGAACTCCAATGGTGGGGCACTTCTTTCTTGGCACATCCAATTCAAAGTCGGTCAGGCTGCTGGCTAGTAAGAGACAAGAGACGGCACTGGTAGGCACGTGAAGCACCCAGGTTTGTGATAACTTGTGTAATAACTCTAAGGGACCAAAAGGATTCCAAAGTGGTGCCCCACCATTGCCTACCATTGGAAAAAGGTGGGAAGAAGACAATCTGAGCAATTGACCTTCTATATTTTTTGCTCATTTATGTCATATTCTTTTGGTTAGTACTTGTTAGCATTTCAAAATGCATATTTGAAATAAATATAAAAGAAATAAAAGGAATATCTGATCAAATATAATTTTAAGATGCCTAAAGTACTACATGATGAGAATTCCTAAAACAATAAATTTACTAAATACTCTTTCAATGAAACTACACCTCAATCTTAGCTCTCATCATATTCTGAAATAATTTCTTGAGAACCTAAAAATGTATTTCCACAATAAACTGAATTATCAATTTTATGAAAAACTTTATACTTCATAGAGTGAACAAAATTTTATTGCTTATAATTGATAGGTCAGGCCCCCTCCTCCCCTTCCCTGTCACCCTGCCCCCTACCCTGCAGGCTCCTGCAGCTGATACAAGAACACTCGGATGTTTCAAAACCTGGAACTGAGGATGCAGCAAACCTCACGGAGAGAACAAACCACTCCCTTAACAGTAAAAAATTGTACCAAGATAACCCCACCCAAGCCCAGCTATTAAAAATGCCATTACTTCCTCACTCACCCGCGACTCTGTTGACCCAGTGCTGTTCAGTTGACAGACCTCACCCGGGAGTGCGAATAAAGTGCCTGGCTTTGGCTGTCCATGCCTGAACCCTGTTTTCCTTGCGACCTCCGACTCAATTCCACGTTACAATATCCCTGTAAGTCTTCAAATTCAGTCTGAGATGCTGAACCCCCAAATCAGGAAATTTTATATTATTTGACATACAGTATTTTTAAGGGAAAAAGTAAGTTACAAAGAGTATGAGAATATGATCATATTATAGTATATATACATATACACACGCCTGCACACACTATAAGGAGCTAGAAATTTATGCACTATCATATTAACATTTATTTTCTTTGGTGAATATACAGATATTTTAATTATGATACGTTCATACTTTCCTATATCACTTTTTTAATAAAATGAAGCAGATAATTTAAATTTTGGAGAGAGTGTGGGAATCTTCTCCACAGGAAAGGTGCAGGAGCACTGTTTCTGCCACGCCTGCTGTGAGGCCTGCTTGCCTGCTGCTTTGCTGAACGGTCCGTGTGTTGCAATGGATGCGCGGCCCTGGAGGAGTCTCTGTGTCGGGACAACATGAATATACTGCCATTGATCCCATTAAAGGATAAGATATTCTCATTTATTTTCTCCACACCCACTCATTTTCATCTCCCCCATCGTGTATCATATTAATTTCCTCTCAGAAGCATAACCAGAATTTTCATATCCATGTCACCATTAATAGTTACAGGAATCCCACAACTTTGTTTTTGTGTCCAACTACTTGTACATTTCGTTGAATGCTTAAATATTCCAAATTTTTCGAAATGACAACTCCATAAAACTCTGCTGGGTAACAGCATCACAATAACTGACTTCCATTCCTGATGTGCCTCTTCTTTCTGAACATCAAATCACACCATGGTAGAGATATTATTAAACCAACTTCTGATGTGAGCTATTGATTTTAAACACTTATCTATTGTTCTATAAATACACTTGATAGGGTATTGTTAGGCATATATATTGAGTTATTTTTAATAGAGTATGAGGAAATTTTAATTTATTAAAATCTTAACTTTTGCCACAACAGAATCCTATTAAATTCTGTTTTAATAACTTAGAATTAGCTCAAATAAACTTCAAGCTTGCTATGATTTTTGTCTCCAAAGATTAGTGTCATTAATATTAATAAGCAATGCAAATAATCCCAATGCTCAGTCAATTGGCTTTTCAGATAAATGTTGGTTTTCAAATTAACAAAATAAAATTCAGGTAAAAAGAAAGTTTCACACTATCTGAATGATTCTGAAAATATATCTTCATCAGTAAACTAAAAAGAAGGCATTACTAGAGGGGACAAAACTTCTGATTGTATCAGAGAGACACACTTTATCACAGCAGAAGTCAAGTTTCCAAGAGTATTTCAGAGTGAATGACAGTTTCATATTGTTCCATTTTTAAAAAATGAAATCATTCCAAATAACTTAGCAGTTGTGTTAACATGATATATTCACTCACCAATGTTGTATCACTTCTGTGTACCAAGCAGAGCTAAAGTGTACAGCATGAAATTAAGGTCAGAGTTGGATCTGAAACCAACATATGGTAATAATTGAATAGCATATACAGGATTTTTTTTTCCACTTTCAGGACTCAAAAAAATTCACCTTCAGAGGTGTCACTTTTTATTTTTTTAAAGTATTAAAGCTTTAAAAGCATATATAAAATGATATGAGTTATACATTAATTTTAGTGTAGCATTATTTCAAATAAACCCTCACAACGTGAGGTGAATGTGTAACTCATAAATTTGCAGCTAAATACAGAAAATCTGCTGCTATAGTACAGTGTGATTCACTCAATTAGATGGTGAAATATCATTTATATGTTGTCAATTAAGTAAGCAAAAATTTGTGGAAGTCTTGTCACAGAAGGGAAATATTTTCACAAATCAGTTTTATTTCAATGCAACTGGTTAGGAAAAATATAAATGTTCAAAATATTATTCAAAATGTGAAATATTGCACAGTATTGTATCTTCCCATGTAATTATTTTATACATTTTGTACTTGGCATTTTACATCTCTCTCCATTTTATATAACAGGATTTTTAAAAATAGCATTTATATAAAATACATATAATGTTTATTTTCTTTATCTGAAAAGTTCAAGAAAAATTACTTTCATTTTCATTATGTTGAAAATATAATTCTTCTTACATATTCAAAAGTCAAACTTATCCAAATTTAAATGAATATATATTTGAGACATAAATGTCTTAGCCATTAAACAGGGGTAAAATGTTGAAATGAATGACAGAATGTAAGAATTCATTATAACAAAGTCTGGCCAAAAAAGATATAAACTAATTTTCCCTTTATTTTTATCTTATTCAACTGTTTCTCCCCATAAAGAATTCTAAGTAGTGCAAATTTTATAAAACATTTCATGACCTCTATCAAAACATTTCAAGTATAATTCAAATATATCTATACTTCTCACAGAGAAACTGGAACTGCTTTAATCTTAAACATGTCTATTTCTATTATTAACAGAAAAAGTAAAACTGCATTGAATTTGTCTGAACTGCTCATTTATAGATGGAATGTAACCGTCAGAATGAATACCTTCACTGTATCACATTAACACCATTAGTTTGCCACCTAACTTTTAGTTTTCCTAAAGTAACGAAATTATTTTCCTGGGGGAGGGGATAAGGCTCGACTCAGATACTGAAGCAATATCCAGTCTAAAGCTGATTAACATAACATGTGCTTTAACTAATGTGATAAATTTAATGAATTGTCACTGATGACTGACTATGACTAGTGCCTAGGCCTAATCCAGGATATACAAAGTTTTTGATAGTCAGACTGCAGTGGGGGCCAGATATGACCTGAAATGCAATACTGGCTGATACTCTATTTAAAAACTCACTTTAAATAGCATTATATGTCACATGTATGCTGTGTTGCCCAAACTCCTTGCCACAGTCTTCCACTTGCAACACATACTGTCTTTTAAATGTGGTCACATGTTTTCTTTACACTCTTGGCTCTTGACAGAATTTGTATTTATGCTTAAACTGTAATCTTGGGCTTCAACAGTGATGAGGACACAACACAGGGTCTCAAGGATTGATCTCTCATAAAGGACACAAATAAAAAGTGATATGGGAGGAGCAAGGGTATAGTGCTTTGAGACCATAGTGAGCAGGCAACTTACCCAACCACGGGGGATCGAGGAAGTCTTCAGTCTGCGCGACATCTAAGGAAGAATATAGAAGAAGGTGGTCAGACTAAGGGAATGTGAGGGGAAAAGGATCTATTGGCATAGGGAAAAAGGGATCCATAGGCATAGGAAAAATACAAATGCCGTGAGGAATCACACAGCAAATGTGGAGAAATGCATACAACTCACTGTGATCTGAGAAGAAAGGGCTGAATATTTAAGTAGGGAACACTGATGTTAAAGGAATGTTCCACCAGCCATTCCATTCCACTCACTAGGAAGTTTGACTTTGTCTTGAGGGTAGTTGGTGGCAATGGTATCAGGAATAGGGTAAAATATGGTAATGAATATTGAAGGAGTTTATGTAGGAGGACTCCATGTTTCAGCGAGATCATCCTAACAATAGGTGAAAAATAGTTGAAGAAACAAGACAAGAAGCAGAGAGAGAAGTTAGCAAGTTCTTAAATAATTCAGGCAAGAAATAGTGATTGGGATTTGAATAAAGTTAATAACAAGCTGAATAAACTGAAAATATTCAGGAAATATTTAGATAAGCTCATCAAGACTTGATAGTTAACTTTATATGACAGCATGAAAATAGTCAAGAATTCAGGACTATATTCAAATTCTTTTATTTATGTTCATTTATTGGTGCACTGTAATTATACATTTTGATATATGTCAGGGTATGAACATCCTACATGCACACATTGCACATTTAGCCCTGCCTCCAATCCCACCCTATTCCCTCCCCCTTCCCTTCCTTTCATGCTCCGGATAGTGATTGAGTCTTATAGGTTTGTGTATGTACTTCATGTGCTATAGTGTGTTTCCCTCCATCACCCTCCCAACTGCCTTAGTTAGGTCACCTTCTTTGTCCATCTAAAGCTTTCTTCTTCTTCCCTTCTAAGTCCCTTCTAAGTCCCATTCTATCTAGCTCCCACAGATTAGGGGGAACATCCAATTTTTTGCTCTTAGTGACTTACTAATATCACTTAGCATGATGTTCTCTAGTTCTCTCCATTTCCCTGCAAATGATGTAATTTTGTTCTTCTTTGTGGCTGTGTAAAATTCCATTGTGTACATATCCCATAGTTTTGTGATCCATTCATCTGTTGATGGACACCTTGGCTGGTTCCAAAGTTTGACAATTGTGAATTGAGCTGCTATAAACATAGATACACATGCATTAGTCTGGTAGTTGGGTTTTAGTTCTTCGGGGTAGATGCCTAGAAGTGGTATCGCTGGGTCATACGGTAGGTTTATTCCCATTCTTCTGAGGATCCTCCACACTGTTTTCCAAAGCGGTTGCACTAATTTGCAATTCCACCAACAGTGTAGTAGAGTTCCTACTTCTCCACATCCTCTCCAGCATTTGTTGTTGTTTGTGTTTTTAATGATTGCCATTCTAATTGGG